>AWOL01S0036929.1:59875-76994 GCA_000715115.1 Nicotiana otophora | reverse complement strand
TACCTATAGATGTTTTACCTCTTCCTCTTTGGCGTCTTTTCACAACATCGATGATCCTTACTCGCCTTATGGTAATCCTTTTGTACCAAGGATAACGAAATTTCTTACTCACGAGGGTGACACTTAGTGTAACTGGAACACATAGTCCCTAAAGCTAAACTTTGCTCACATTGCTTGCTTTAAGGAAGCATCTTCCTCAATGACCTCTAAAGGTTATTCTTCTGTTATCCATTCTATTATCGCTGGAACGCAATCTGAAATTCTCATAATACCAACCATTATCAAATCACTCAGTTCCTAATTCATGTTTAGTTTATCTTGTTCACCAGTCCATACTAATTTGTATTAATTAGGGGTCTAACTTTTCCTTCCGGTTATCACGTTAGAGTCACGAACATATTTCTCAAAATGAGGATATGACTTTGTGGCCTATACTCTTTTGTTGCCTCAAGGCCTATCACCTCTCGTCTTTTCCTTCACTTGACTGTAGACTCTATGATACTGTCATCTTTTTGATCTACCGTTGTCATCCATGTATCACAACTTACTCATAATACTTCATTAACTCTCTTCTTATTTCCCGCTAACATTTATGTCTATCACTTTATTCTGAAAACTCGAACAATACATTCTTTTGCTTTTAGCTCCCCTTGCTCCATCTACTGGCTCTTCGGGTTGACTAACATTCTTTCTCTATTAGGGACGGGAGCCACACTAAGATAATATTTATCCCTTCAAGGCTTCCAATGCCTATCTTTGTAGTACTCATATCTAGCTGTACTATTTTAGAGTGCACCATCTAGGTGAATCACAAGGAGATCTATTAGCACATTTTCAATATCCTTCGGAAATGTCAGCTAACACTAACAATCCATCCACCATTTTGGGTTACCCTAAACCCAGCTAGATCCTGATATCCTGCCTTCTCTTATACTACTTTTGTTAGTCCCCATAGGGCATAAATGAGATGAGTGTGGCCAATTGTACATACATTTGTTATTGTTGAAGGTAATTCAAAAGGCTTATATTCCTCTACCTGAATTGTAAGTACTGATAGTCTTTATTAGCTGGGTACCTCGTACCCTTTTTCATCTTGCTTCTTTTACTTGTTGAAATTTGTATCTATCTTCTGAATCTATCATTGCCTTTTTTTGTTTTTCATAAATACATCAGAAATCAGTTATAACCTCTGTAATGATAGCTTTGTTGCTTTACTGATTCTTAACCACACCTATTTGACATATTCAATGCACATGTTATGACTTTGTTTTTAAATCACAATAACTTTAATAAAATCAAAAAAAAATGAATAAGCAGAAAATGCAGTATGCAATATGTGTATCCAAGTAGATAGAGTATTGCAAAGACAAAGTCGTACATACATATAATAGAGATGTTTATCTTACCACATCTGAAGAGGTATTGAGTAGAGAGATGATGCAACTGGCAAATAGTAGCAATGCATATTGTGTGGAAGGCTTGTTAAAAGAAAGAAGGTAACAGTATGATGCGATAGGTCATTTTCAGTTTTACCCTATATTTTATGTTTCGATACCTCGAATAACTCCGTTTAGCCTTCCTTAATTTACGTGTCAAGTCCGTGTCTTTTTTCGAAAAAACATTTATGTGAAAAATTAAAGAAAATATGAATTCTAACCTTAAAATGATTTGAGTTGACTATAGCCATCATTTTGTGTAAACGGACCCGGATCGGTATTTTAGCGGTCCTGCGGGTTTGTATCGTGATTTGGAACTTGAGTGTATACTCATAATCGAAATTTGGAAGTCCCTAACGTGATTTAATGTAATTTGTTAAAAACTAGTAAATGAAAGGCTAAAAGAATTTCTAAGTTTGACCGTAGTTTGACTTTGTTTCTATCAGATTCAGATTTTGGTTCTGGAACTTGGTATAGGTGCATTTCACTATTTATGACTTGTCTGCAAAATTTGGTGCAAAACGGAGTTGATTTGACGTGATTCGGTTGTCCAGTTGTAAATTTGCATGTTCTTGAGTTTCTTTGAAACTATCATACATTTTGATATCCGATTCGTAGTTCTAGAAGTTACTTTGGTGTTTTGATCATGCGAACAAGTTCGTATGATATTATTACACTTGTGTGTATGATTGGTTTGTAGCCCGAGGGGATCGGGTGAGTTTCTGATAGGCTACAGAGTGATTTTGTGACTTAGGCAATTGCTGGTTTTAGGGATCCTGATATCTGGTGCATTGTGCTTCACGATCGTGAAGCCACTCTCGTGATCTCGAAGAGTAACCTAGGCTGGGGGTGGGATTTCTCACGCCTTCTGAGGTCGCGAACGCGAAGCAATGGTGGGATCACCCTTCGCGAACCCGACCAACGCTACACGAACGCGGTGGGTGTGGGTCTGGAAGAGGGACTAGCTGTGTGTTCTACGCAAACACGATTGAGGGGGCGCGAATGCATAGGACCTCTCGTGAACGCGAAGGCCACTGTACTTTGCGACCGCGTCAGGCCCTTCATGAACACGAAGAAGGCCGGACGCCCAATGACTTAAATGTTCCAAAGACGCGATTTTATTCATTTTTCACCATCTTCACATTAGAACTCGGCCTAGAGGCGATTTTGAAGAAGCATTGCATCCCCATTTCGTAGGTTAGTATACTTTAACTCGTTTTCTTCCGTTTCCATCTACACTCATTGATTTCTAACCTTAATCTATGCTCTTTCATGGTAGAAAATTAGGGATTTGGGCAGAATTGAGGGATTTTCGTAAAATTGAAATTTAGACCTCAAATTGAGGTCAGATTTAGAAACTAAATACATAATCGGGATCGGGGGTGAATGGGGTAATTGGATTTTGGTTTGAATCTCAAGGTTTGACCAAGCGAGCCCGGGGTTGACTTTTGTTGACTTTGTGGGAAAAGTGTAAAAATCTTAGCTTTATGTATGGTAATTGCTTTTCCTAACATTGTTTGTTGATATTAAGTTGATTTTGGTTAGATGTGATTGGTTTGGAGGCGAAGTTTAGAGAAAAGGCCCCGGTTGAGCTTTGATTTGCTTGCCGAGCGAGGTAAGTATTGGGTCTAACCTTGATTTGAGGGAGTTAGGGACCCTTGAACTATATGTTATGTCAATTACGTGCGTAACAGCGTATATGCAAGGTGACAAGTGTATATATGCGGTCAAAATAATTGGTTCCATGTTTTCTCATATTTCATGAATTATCTTATTCTATGTCTTAACTGTTACATGGTTTAATTGCTATCTATGTCGTAACTTGTTGCTTGTAATCAATTATTCTTGTATTGAAATGTTCGTTCCTTCCATGACTCCATGATTAATTGCTACTTGCTTTAATTATCTTACTTGTACACTTGAAGTGTTATATATTTGGCTTGTCTTGTTGCTTTAGTATTAATAGTAGTATTCCTTGATCCGGTACGAGGTGCCTTTATTGAGTTGCTTTCATATTCTTTAATCGTATAGTTTTTTGTGAATTGAGTTGTTGGATTGATTACAATTATTGAATTTGTTTATGGATCAGGTTGCACGCCGCAACATTGTGATATGGTGGAATTAGGGAGGATTTTAATATTCATACGGTGGGATCGGGTTGCGCACCGCAACGAATTTTATATGTGATTATGATATTGATACGGTGGAAT
Source organism: Nicotiana otophora (assembly GCA_000715115.1). Classification (NCBI taxonomy): domain Eukaryota; kingdom Viridiplantae; phylum Streptophyta; class Magnoliopsida; order Solanales; family Solanaceae; genus Nicotiana; species Nicotiana otophora. The sequence goes on along the minus strand of AWOL01S0036929.1, from coordinate 73,348 downwards.
AAGGATTAATTTTGATATTGATACGGTGGGATCGGGTTACGCACCGCAACAGATTTTATATGTGATTTTGATATTGATGTGGTGAAATACGGGAGGATTATGTCTGTACGGTGGGATCGGTTTGCGCGCTGCAACGGATTGTGCGTTTTATATTCATTGTTGTTATTTTGTTGATTTCCAGTGTTGTTACATGAATTTGTGAGATCAGTTATTCCGGGTTCTCTGATTATAAGAATTGAGTTCTTTTTCATAAGTTAAATGTCTTACTTTTTATGTGTTCCTTTCCAATTATTATTATTATATTGCATTCAGGTTATTGTAAGTGACCCGCCTTAGCCTGCGACACTACTTCGTTGAGGTTAGGCTCGGCACTTACAGAATACATGGGGTCGGTTGTACTCATACTATACTCTGAACTTCTTGTGCAGATTTATGGAGTTGGTCCCAATGGCGGTCAGTATATTGCTCAGATCCGGTGCTTGAGGGAGACTTGAGGTACAACTGTATGACGTTCGCAGCCCTAAATTCCCCTTCTACATTACTTTAGTTGTTTATTTCATTTCAGACAGTTATGCTTTCATTAAGACTTTTATTTGCAGTACTCTAGTCGCTCGTGTACTTGTGACATCAGTTCTGGGATTATATCTGGATATCACCGCTGTTTGAGTTTATTTACTCTTTTTCAGCTTATTCAGTTTATTGCTTTTCATTTAATTTAAATAGTTAAAAATGGATAATAATTATATCTAACCTTGGCTTTCCTAGCGAGTGAAATGTTAGGCGTCATCATGGTCCCGATGGTGGAATTTCTGGGTCGTGACAAGTTGGTATCAGAGCACTAGGTTGCCTAGGTCTCAAAAGTCATGAGCAAGCTTAGTAGAGTCTGAAGGATCGGTACGGAGACGTCTGTACTTATCTTCTAGAGGCTATGGTGTTTAGGAAAATTTCACTTCTTTCCTTCTCTTTCATGCGATTTTATTCTATCATTGATGATTGAACCAATTTATTCTTGTTCTCTCGCAGATGGTGAGAAAACGCACAACATTTGTAGCCAGACAGGAGCTGGAGCCCCCAGTGGCAGCTACTACCAGGGGAAGAGGTCGAGGTTGAGTCCAAGGTCGAGGTAGAGGGAGAGATCAACCTAGAGCTCGAGCAGCAACACTTACAGTTGAGCCTCAGATTGATCATGAGGAGGAGATCCCAGCTGAGGCCATGCCCGTCAGACCAGCTCAGGTCCCGGAGGGGTTCATAGCCACTCCAGTGCTTCAGGACGCTCTAGTCCGCTTTATGGGCTTTATAAAGAGTGTGGCCCAGACTAGTGCATTACCGGCGGCACCAGTTATCTCTTGAGCTGCGGAGGAGCACAGACTCCCGCTACTCACACACTAGAGCAGGCGGCTCCTCAGTATCAGACTCCAGCAGCCCAGTCAGTTGGGGTGGTTCAGCCGGTTGTTGTGGCACAGGCCGATGATAGGCCCGCTATGTCTTCTAAGGCTTTGTAGAGGTTAGATAAGTTTACCAAGCTCTTTCCTATTCATTTCAGTGGTGCACCTTTTGAGGACCCACAAGATTATCTAGACCGTTGCCACGAGGTGTTGTGGAACGTGGGTATAGTTGAGACCGATGGGGTCGACTTTGCTATGTTTCAGATGACTAGTTACACCAAGAGATAGTGGAGAGATTATATGTTGACTAGACCAGCTGGTTTGCCAGCACGTACCTGGGATCAGTTTTCATAGCTATTTCTAGAGAAATTCATTCTTGTAACTCTGAGAGAGGATTACCGCAGGAAGTTTGAGCATCTTCAGTAGGGTAGTATGACTGTTACCTAGTATGAGACTCGAGTTGTGGACTTAGCGCACCACGCCATTTTCTTTCTCCATATTGAGAGGGAGAGAGTAAGGAGATTCATTGATGGGATCACTTTCACTATCAGGCTACAGATGGCCAAGGAGACTTGAGATGATATTTCTTTCTAGAGGGCCGTAGATATTGCTTGATGTATCGAGATGTTTTGTGGTCAGGAGAGGGGCCCTGTGTCTGATAAGAGGCCTCATTATTTCGGTAGTTTCAGTGGTGCCTCATATGGAGGAAGGGGTACTTTTGGTAAAGGCCATCCTCCCAGGCAATTTCAGTCTGCTCTTCAGGCATCTCACGGTGCTTCGGGGAATCGTGGTCCTTATGTATCTCATTCTGGGTAGCCAGCCTACAGTGCACCATCAATTTCTATTAGTGCACCTCTAATCGAGAGCTATCACCATGATTATCTGGCCCGTTCGGGTCAGCTTCAGCTTCAGCAACCATAGTAAGTTCTTTCCGAGATTATTGAGCGGCATGCCATAGTAGAGTTCTCGTGCCATGGTCCTGGCACTGGTTGCTCCACCGCCACCTCAGCTGGTTAGAGGCAGGGGGCCAGGCAGCCAGAGGTGGAGGTCAGGCCATTAGAGGTAGAGGTCAGGCCATTAGAGGTGGAGGCCAGCCAGTTAGAGGTCGTCCTAGAGACGTAGGTCAGAGTGATGGGCCTAGCCCTAATTTTACGCATTCCCATCTAGACTTGAGGCCGCATCATCTGACGTTGTTATCACGGGTATTGTTCCAGTTTGCCATAGAGATGCTTCAGTTCTATTTGATTTGGGTGCTACTTATTCCTATGTGTCATCCTATTTTGCTTCATATCTAGTTCTGCCTCGTGGTTCTTTAAGTTCTCCTGTGTATGCTTCAACGCCTGTGGGATATTCTATTATTGTAGATCGTGTCTATCGCTCGTGTGTGATTACTATTTAGAGTCTTGAGACAAGTGTAGATCTCCTGCTTCTTGATATGGTAGACTTTGATGTTAACTTGGGTATGGACTGGTTGTCACCTTATCATACTATATTGGATTGTCATGCCAAGACGGTGACCTTAGCCATGTCGGAGTTTCCTCGATTAGTGTGGAGAGGTACTCCTGGCTATTCTACCAGCAAGGTTATTTCTTATGTGAAGGCTCGACGTATGGTCGGGAAGGGATGTGTAGCATATTTGGCCTATGTTTGTGATTCGATTGCTGAGGTTCCTTCTATGGATTCAGTAGCTGTTGTGCGCGAGATTCCAGAGGCGTTTCCTGCAGATCTGCCAGGGATGCCACCCGACAGAGATATTGACTTTTGTATTGATTTGGCTCTAGGCACTCAGTCCATTTCTATTCAACCATACCGTATGGCCCCGCCAGAGTTGAAGGAATTGAAGGAGTAGTGGCAAGATTTTGCTTTATAAGGGATTCATTAGACCTAGTGTCTCACCCTGGGGTGCACCAGTGTTGTTTGTGAAGAAGGAGGATGGATCGATGAGGATGTGTATAGACTATCGGCAGTAGAACAAATTCACTATCAAAACAAGTATCCATTGCCGAGGATTGATGACTTATTTGATCATCTTCAAGATGCTAAGGTGTTTTCAAAGATTGATTTGAGGTCTGGAAACCATCAGTTGAATATTAGGGCATCGGATGTCCCTAAGATGGCTTTTCGGACTTAATATGGGCATTATGAGTTTCTAGTGATGTCATTTGGGTTGACAAATGCCCAAGCAGCATTTATGGATTTGACGAACCGGGTATTGAAGCCCTATTTAGATTCTTTTGTGATAGTATTCATTGATGATATCTTGATCTACTCTAGCAGTCAAGAGGAGCATCAGTAGCATCTTCGGATTTTACTTCAAACTCTAAGAGATAGTCAGCTATATGCCATGTTTTCAAAGTATGAGTTTTGGTTAGACTCGGTTGCCTTTTTGGGACAAGTTGTATCGGCATATGGAAAAAGTGGATCCTAATAAGATTGAGGTAGTTTAGAACTAGCCTAGACCTACTTCAACTACAGAGATACGAAGTTTTCTGGGTTCGGCAGGTTATTATCGCAGGTTCGTGCGAGGGTTTTTCATCCATAGTAGCCCCATTAACTAGATTGACCCATAAGCATGCTCCTTTCAGGTGGTCCGATGAGTGTGAGCTAAGCTTTCAGAAGCTCAAGACTACTTTGACTACGGCGCTAGTGTTAGTGTTGTCCGCGGGTTCAGGATCTTACATGGTGTATTGTGATGCATCTCATATTAGGCTTGATGCAGTATTGATGAGGATGGCAGGGTGAATGCATACGTGTCACGACAGTTGAAAGTTCATGAGAAGAATTACCATGTTCATGACTTAGAGTTGGCAGCCATTGTTCATGCGCTGAAGATTTGGAGGCACTATCTTTAACACACTTTATACACCTTACTATTATGGTCATATGGTACCTTGTATGGTACTAGTCCATAAATATGGGGTATTTTAGCTTCGGCCATATTTTATCCCAAAATGTCAAACTTCGTCGAAACTCATTTTCTTTGATTCGCTTACCCTTTCACCTTCACGAATTTACTTATCACTTGCTTGAAATAGCATGACACTAATAATCTCATTTCTGAGATTTCATCAATTTACTTATGGCATACTTTTACGTACAAAAATGTGGGGTGTAACATCATTCCCCCCTTTGGAACATTTATCCTCGAATGTTGACTGATGCATTTATCATAATCTATAGCTCTTGTGAATACTTTAATACTCTTCTTGCTATCTAGGAAATTATTGTGTGAATAAATATAAAGTCCAGGCTATTCCCACCTGTAGGTCTCTTTCTAATACCACAGCATGTGGTCGGAATTCTTCCAATATCGTAACTCTTGCTACCTTCTGTCATGCAGCTTGTACGACATTTTCCTTATATGTGCGCCTATGCGACTCTTCCCTCCAGGTGTTAGCCAATCTCTAGGCCTTACTTTGTAAACATATATAGAGCTTGACAAGATGTCCCTCTGGGCATCTATAGCTATACTGAAGTTCTTTGCTTAGTACTTTGTTGAACTTGCGAATATTGTTATACCTTATTTCACAGATTCGTTATCCATCTGTATGACTTTACTGCATCAAGGTAGGTCATATTATACTATAACTCTTACTTCGAATTATCGTTACTAAGGTCTACTACCAAACTCCAGGTTACTCCCGTTGCTTATCCTATATATATAAATCTAAGTCCTTTAATGCTTCTTCATTACTGTTCATCTTAAGACTGATGGCCTAATCTCATCTCATACTCTGTAACTTGTATCCATCCATTGTTGATTCACCTCAATGTTGATCAACAATCTACCACATGAAGACTTGAAACTTCTTACGTAATACATTGCCGCTAGGGCCCACATCTCATCGGGGAACATCTGAAATGATTAGACTGATCCACCTAGGGCGATGACATACTTCCATAACCATATTTTTTAGCATCCCAATATGACTCACCTGACATGGATATTTTAATCTCATACAATTCATGAAATCCTCTTCAAGACATTACTCAATCGAAGGCCCAAACATCATCCGTTATCTATCACAATTATACCCTTATTCTACTACCAGGGAAGCATTCTGTCTCTTCTAAACGCTATTAGCATTAGACTCCCTTGAGTTCATTCAGGCTATACTGAACTTTCTATAACTTAGAGAAACCATAAACTCTCTTGTTTTCATGTGCTTAATCCCGAGGACTTATCCATTTTCGTCACCTTCTCACTTGCCCTTTTCTTATCCTTACTCTTGTCTTTCTAAAACCTTGTCGCTCTACCATACTTTATCACGCGATTTACACATATCCATTTACACTACTCGCAACCTTCCTTCAACTTGCTTGCACAATAGATTTCCTTGTGTCATTCTGGAACATCAAGCGAGACATCGCATCATTTCTAACTCTTCTTTACTCTTTTAACTAGACTTCTCGATACCTAAAAACCATAGGTTGGAAGATATGCCACTGACTATGTTGCTATCATTCCTGGATACTGAATCTCAGCACTTCTAGCCTTCTATCTGAAGTTATAGATTATCACAACCTTCTGCACCTGAGTATCTCGTACTTTGTTCACCTTTACCTTACTTACCTTAAAATCTCGCATCACATCTTCTATTTCTTTCATGACCTCCCTTCCATATAGGTATGATTCACATCCACAACTTGAAGCTCTATTCTAATACTTGTACCTTTGGTGCATACACAATCCGGTGGGAGCTTCATACAAACTTCTTATGAGGCTGGTACTTCTTCTAACTGGCTTTATCGTAAAGCCATTATAGAATATGGTTGTTGTACTATCTCTCTTATGCTTCTGATATTAGAGTAAGTTTGCAATGTTCTTGATCACGATTTCTATAATTTCCTGGGTTTAATAATCAGACTCTTGATTCATTTGGTTGATGTAACTCTTTAGTTTCCTCTTCCTTCTGATCAGCCTTCATGTAGGCTTGAGCTATCTTCCGATATGCGGCTCCTGGTATTAGTTATTACTTTAGCCTTCCATGGGTGCTATAGAATATCCATGATACAATCTTCTAACAATTCAATCCTTTGTTTATACCTTGGGCTCAATTCTTTTTTTTAACTTATACCGAAGTCTTCTACGGCTGTATGAATGTCAGTATATATGTTGCATGGATAATATTCCGAAATCGTAAGTGCGTTAATGACCTAACTAACTCTGGATCATTGATCGAATAATTACATTCGTTCCTTCTCAGCTTTCTTTACAATTACTTTTTCTGGTCTTTCTGCCCCCTTGTTACGTGCATACTTAACTTATCATAGTTCCCATACATATTGGAATTCCATACCACTCATATGATCTTGAATATCACTTCTAATTGTTTTTTACTTCATGTTCGTTAGCCACGGTAGGTGCCACTTTCTTATGGAATGCATACAACGTTGTTATGAGACTGTTGTTATAAGATCACTTTCTCTTTAGGTCACTGAGCTTAGGTAGAAACCTTCTTCCTTACTTCCTCAGCTAGTCTTTCATTGTAGTACTTAGGGAGGACCCTCTGATTCTTGCAAAGCTGCGAGCTTATTATATCGTATACTCGATAGAATTTTTGATGTCCTTCCTCGCCTATAATTATCCGTAGTAACTTACCTCCATGCCCTTGTACTTGTAGGGTTGCTTTTGAGATAAAATTTTGATTGTCTGCCCAGTGGCACTCTCTTTTATCTCCATAACACTCATACGGTACCTTTAATTAACCCAACTCCTATCTTAATATTTCTCAATATTACGATATCATGTCTGCGAGACTGAATCCCCATGTTGGGGTTTACTATGTTTATCTTGCATGATCTGTTAATTTGTCTGTATCTTCTTGTCTAACCACAACTAGGCTCTTCCTGAATCAACTACCAACTACTCGTTGGCCCATTTTCATATCAAAATTCTGCGTAATCTTTCTTGGGTTATTTACTTTGTCTTAACTTACGTCTCACACTAGCTCCTTATTTATTAATAACATCTTGGGCAAAAAACCTTACTTCATCTCCTTGATGTCGTGCTTGCATAATGTTCTGGAATCGTAGCATATCTATAGGATTTGGGTAAGTACAAGCTCATTCCTTTTTTATTTTATCGCATTCTTCCTTTACCATTCCATAATTACTAGAACCATTTAATTCTGACTTCATGCCACATCACTTCATATTCTCCCGTTTAGGGGAGTACTAAGATTTGGAGCTACGATGATCTACTTATAGATGTTTTATCTCTTGATCTTTGGCATCTTTCCATGAAATTCATTACTCGCGAGGGTGACACTTAGTGTAACTGGCATATACAGTCCCTTAAGCTTAACTTTGCTCACCTTGCTTGCTTTAGGGAAGCGTCTTCCTGAATGACCTTCAAAGGGTATTCTTCTATCGTCCATTCTATTATCGCCGGGACGCAATCTCTGAAATTCTCATGATGCCGACTATTACTCAGTCCCTAGTTCATATTTAGTTTATCTTGTTCATCAGTCCATGCTGATTTCTTATTACTCTGGGGGCTAATTTGTTTTTTTTCCTTTTGGTAATCACATTGGAGTCACGAACGTATTTCTCGAAATGAGGATACGAATTTATGGCTTATACTCTTTTGTTGTCTCAAGGCTTGTCACGTCTCGTCTTTTCCTTCACTTGACTATAGACTCTGTAATATTGTTATATTTTTAATCTACCATTGTCATCCATGTATCATATCTTACTCATAATGCTTCCTTAACTATCTTCTTATTTCCCTGCTAACATTTATGTCTATCACTTTATTCTGAAAACTCCAACGAGACATTCTTTTGCTTTTAGCTCCCCTTGCTCCATCTACTGGCTCTTCGGGTTGCCTAATATTCTTTCTCTACTAGGGATGGGAGCCATACTAAGGTAATATTTATCCCTTCCAGGCTTCCTGTGCCTATCTTCGTAGTACTCATATCCAGCTGTACTATTTTAGAGTGCACCATCTGGGTGTCTCATAAGGAGATCTATTAGCACATTTGCAAGAACCTTCGGAAATTTCAGCTAGCGCTAACAATCCATCCACCATTTTGGGTTACCCTAACCCCAGCTAGATCCTGATATCCTGGCTTCTTTTATACTACTTCTATTAGCCCCCATAGGGCATAAATGAGATGGGTGTGGCCAATTATACATACCTCTATTATTGTTGAAGGTAACTCAAAAGGCTTATATTCCTCTGTGATAATCTTCATTAACTGGGTAGCTCGTACCATTTCTCGTCTTGCTTCTTTTACTTGCTGAAACTTGTGTCTACCTTCCGATTCTCTTATTTATTTTTACCATAAGAGTGGATAGACATTCTTACCTTAGGGATCCTTATCAAGAAGTTTACACATCTTGGTACACACATGATCTGCTGAATACCTTATATTTATCCATCATAAGCATGATGTAAAAATTGAGTTCCTCTGACTCAACTCTTCCACAACTATATCTTTTACCAACCATTTTTCTGGATGTAGGCATCATCGTATTATGTATAAGATAGTGTTTAGGAAATTGAGTTCTTACAATTGAGCTCTACCACACGATCTAGAATAAGAAGCCCAATGTGGATGGGCTTCTGGAGTTGATTCTTGAGGAGGCTCATAGTTCCTGGTATACCATCCATCCGGGTGCCGCCAAGATGTATCAGGACCTACGACACAATTATTGGTGGATGAGAATGGAGAAGGATATAGTTGCATAAGTAGCTCAGTGTCTGAATTGTCAGCAAGTAAAGTACAAGCATCAGAGGCCTGGTAGTTTGCTTCAGAGGCTGGAGATTCCTTAGTGGAAGTGGGAGAGTATTAATCAGGATTTTGTTATTGGGCTCCCATAGACTCAGAAGAAGTTCGATGCGGTATGGGTCATTGTGGACAGTTACATATTCTTTAGAGCGGTTAGCTGAGATCTACATTTGCGAGATCGTCCATCTTCACGTTGTGCCCATGCCCGTACAATGTAAGTTAGACACATGGGTTGAGTTGAATATCGCATTTCACCCCCAGACGCACGAGATATCTGAGCACACCATTCAGATATTGGAGGATATGCTTCACGCTTGCGTTATGGATTTCGGGGGTTCTTGGGATTAGTTCTTGACGCTTGTGGTGTTTGCCTACAAAAATAACTACAATTCGAGTATTCAGATGGCTCTCTGTGAGGCATTATATGGGAGGATGGTTCCATTCACCCATTGGTTGGTTCGAGATTTAAAAAGCTCGGTTGTTGGGTATCGATTTGGTTCAGGATGCCTTGGAAAATGTCAAGATTATTCAGGATCGACTTCGCACAGCTCAGTCTAGGCAGAAGAGTTATGCCAAATGTAGAGTTCGTGATGTTGCATTCATGGTTGGAGAGAGGGCATTGCTTGGGATTTCACCCATGAATGGTGTGATGAGGTTCGGAAAGAATGCCAACATGAGCCCTAGGTATTTCGAAACCTTTGAGATTCTTGAGATAGTGAGTGAGGTGGCCTATAGACTAGCATTGCCACCTAGTTAATCAGCAGTTCGTCCGGTGTTCCATGTGTCCAAGATCCGAAAGTATCACGGTGATCTGTCCCATGTGTTAGATTTCATCTCAGTCCAATTGGACAAGGATTTGAGTTATAAGGAGCCAGTGTCCATTCTACCCTGGCAGGTCCGAAAGTTAAAGTCTAAGAGTTATCCTTCAGTTCGAGTGTAGTGGTGGGGTCAGCCAATCGAGGCATCCACGTAGGAGTCCGAGTCCGACATACGGAGTAGATATCCACACCTTTTCACCTGTCCAGGTACCTTTCTATGTTCGTTCGAGGACGAACGTTTATTTTAGAGGTGGATAATGTAATGACCCGATAGGTCATTTTCAGTTTTAGCCTTCATTTTGGTGTTCTGAGACCTCGAATAGCTCCGTTTAGCCTTCCTTGATTTGCATGCGCAATCCGTGTCTTTTTCCGAAAAAGAATTTATGTGAAAAATTAAAGAAAATGTGAAGTTTAACCTTAAAATGATTAGAGTTGACTACGGTCGACATTTTGTGTAAATGGACTCAGATTAGTATTTTGATGGTCCATGCGGGTCCGTATCGTGATTTGGGACTTGGGCGTATGCTTGGAATCGAATTTGGAAGTCCCTAAGTGAATTTAACGTAATTTGTTGAAAACTAGTAAATTGAAGGTTAATAGAATTCCTAAGTTTGTCCGCAAGTTGACTTTGCTGCTACCGAGTTTGAATTTTGGTCCTGAAACTTGGTATAGGTTCATTTCACTATTTATGACTTGTCTGCAAAATTTGGTGCAAAACGGACTAGATTTGATGTGATTCGGACGTCCGGTTGTAAATTTGCATGTTCTTGAATTTCTTTGATAATATCATTCATTTTGATGTTTGATTCAAAGCTCTAGGTGTTATTTTGGTATTCTGATCATGCGAGCGAGTTTGTATGATATTATTACACCTGTGAGTATGTTTGGTTTGGAGCCCGAGGGGCTCGGGTGAGTTTTGGATGGGCTACGGAGTGATTTTTTGACTTAGGCAATTGATGGATTCAGGGATTCTGATATCATGTGCATTGTGCTTCGCGATCGTGAAGCCACTTTCATGATCACGAAGAGTAACCTAGGTTGGGCGTGGGATTTCTCTATGCTAACGCGAGGCTGAGGTCGTGAACGCGAGGCAATGGTGGGATCATTCTTCACGAACGCTACTAAAGCTATGTGAACGCGAACAAAGATACGCGAACGCGATGGCTATGGACCTAGATGAGGGATCAGCTGTGTGTTCTACACGAACGCAATCGCTGGGCGAACGCGAAGTCCGGGGGGCAGAGCCATTGTGAACGCATAGGACATCTCGCGAACGCGAAGGCCACTTGGGTCGCTGCACTTCGCGATCGCGTTAGGCCCTTCGCGAACGCAAAGAAGGCCTTACGCCCTGTGACTTAAATTTTCCCAAGACAGGATTTTCTTCATTTATCACCATCTTCACATTAGAGCTCGGCCTAGAGGCGATTTTGAAGAAGAATTCCATCCTCGCTTCATAGGTTAGTATACTTTAACTCGTTTTCTTCCATTTCCATCAACAATTAGGGATTTCTTACCTTAATTTATGCTCTCTCATGGTAAAATTGGGATTTAGACCTCAAATTGAGGTCGGATTTCAAATCTAATCACATAATCAGGCTTGATCGTGAATGAGTAATTGGGTTTTGGTCCGAATCTTGAGTTTTGACCAAGTGGGCCCGTGGTTGACTTTTGTTGACTTTTTGGAAAACTTGTAAAAATCATAGCTTTATGTATTTTAATTAATTTCCCTTGTATTGTTTGTTGATATTAAGTCAATTTTGGTTAGATTTGATTGGTTTGGAGGCGAATATTAGAGGAAAGGCCCCGGTTGAGCTTTGATTTGCTTGCGGAGCGAGGAAAGTGTTGGGTCTAACCTTGATTTGGGAACCCTTGAACTATATGTTATGTGAATTACGTGTGTAATGGTGTATATGCGAGGTGACTGTTACACCTCATGTTTTTGTACGTAAAAGTGCGTTGTAAGCAAACTAATGTAGGACCAAAACTGAGATCATCTTTGAAAGTATATAAAGTAAGTTATCATGTTACCTCGGAAGTTACAAATATTGAAGATCATGAATAACAATTACAAAGGGGGTTGGAAGGTTCAGAAGCTAAAGGAATTGAAGAAAATAATGTTTCATCCAAAGTCGACAAGTTGGGAATGTTATAACCCGTACCTTTGGGGTGAGAATAGAGTTCTTAACATGATAAGAGGGTTATGTTATGATTAATTTTAGTATTATGATAGCCATGTGTTATGTTTTGAAGTCAAGCGAGTCGTGGAACAAAAGTCAATGAAAGAGCAAGTTACGTTCATAAGTTTTACTGAAATTTGGGTCAAATATCACTGTGATTTTCTCCCAATATACTTAGAGTTACAGGTTGATCCACCCATCAAATTGAAAATGTATGAGTGTCTTTTCTAAAGCATTAAACCGTTTGTCAACACGATATTGGAGTAGAGATATATATGTATTTTTATGAGACTGCGCAGACTGCTAGGTGACAAGTAGGTGTGTCACCTACTTGCTTAAATGAGAGGACTACATATGTCCAAAAAGGGCCAGTTCGGGTCGGCCAAAGAGACCTTTTAAGGGCCTATTTCCTTCATATATCACATGATAATAGGGCATAAAAACCACAGATAAGCCCCTGCGAAAATACTCCTAAAAATTGAACACAAACCCTAATTGATTTTCTCTTCTTTTCAAGTTCTAGTTTGAGGAAAACATAGGGTTTGAAGAAACAAGATAGGAGCTGAGATATTCAATAAATAAGGTAAGTTTACTGCTCACTTTCATCCATTGTTTCTTCTGTAAATGTATGGAAAGTCGTTATATTGTAAGAACTCACGGGAGAGTAATCGGAAGCCGTGAGTTCGAGTTATTCGACTTGTAGTGGACTATTTTGTGGGCTATTTTGTGTTGCTGTTCGATTGCGTGTTTTGCTACTGTTTTAGGGAGTTTTGGAGGAGAAATTGTGTGTAGAAACACTACATAAATTCAGTGCGGTGTGCTGGTCGTTCGTCGTATCATTTTCAGGTTGTTTGACACTACTACAGTGGTCATTTTGTGTATGAAGAGATTGGGGTATGTTGGGCTATTTTGTAGTATTTGTTATGTATATAAGGTTGGAAAATAATGTATATATGTTGTTATTGTTGTGTTCTTATGTTGTTGGTGTTATCTCAAATTGGGAGGAAGTAATGATTATAGAGGAGATGCTGCATAAAATGAGCTTGTCGTTTGTTATGCAATAGTTGTACCTTTTGTAACTTAATGATGGTATTATTATCGTTGTTGTAGAATAAGGTGCGAAGATACGAGTACAACGTGGTTATTGGAAAGATTGTGATAAGGTATGTTAAGGCTAAACCTTTCCTTCATTTTGGCATGATCCCGTAACTACATGTGTTTGATAACGAGACATAAAGAGAAGTTTATATTCCTGAATTTATGTACATTATCCTAGTCTCATAAGTTATGATATTCTTCCGTATCAAGACTTTACATTCACTTAAGTATTGTCTTATATATATATATATATATATAT
>AWOL01S0036929.1:16683-57089 GCA_000715115.1 Nicotiana otophora | reverse complement strand
ATATATATATATATATATATATACCGTATTATACTATTTTCACCACCATCGAGATATAATCGGTGGGCAGGCCCATATTGGGCAACCTCCGATCAGATGGTAAGTTATATACCGAGCCTACTATGGCTGACCTCCTATGAGCGAGCCCAGAATGGATGATATACCGAGCCTAGTATGGCCGAGCGCCTATGAGCGAGCCTACTACGGTCGAGTAGTTACACGTTCCGAGTCTTATAGGGTCGGACAACTACTTAACTCACTATATTGCGAGAGTTGAGTCACTATCAGCGGGTAAGTATATCTCCAGATCATCTTTGACTCCCAGTTACTTTTAGTTATTATATTATCAGTTTAGTTTCAACTTTCAGTTATTCTATTATCTTACATACTCGATACATTATTTCGTACTAATGTCCCTTTTCTGGGGACGCTGCATTTCATGCATGCAATTTCAGATAGACAAACGGGTAGACCTCCTTAGTAAGTGTTATCCGGCTTCAACTAGATCAGTTAGCTCCACGTCTTTTGGAGTTACTGAGTCTAGGATTTTGAGCACATATTATGTGTGTGTGTATATATATATGTGTGTGTGTGTGTGTGTATTATGGGTAGGTCGGGGCCCTGTTCCGACCACAGTACATCCATCAGTAGAGGCTTGTAGACATATCCTATCAGTCAGCGCAATATGCTAGGCTTGTAGGCCTTATATGTATATTTGTTTTGGTTTGTCAGTTGTAGTAGTTAGGACGGCCTTGTCGGATTATCTTTATATTAATGTTCAGTTAGAGCTAGTTTTTTTTCAGTTATATATTTTGTTTCACAAATTGTCTTGCAATGTGGCCCTATGGCCAAAGTATGCCATTGTATGTTCAGAGTCCCTCAGTCTCAAGTTGGTACGCTCTATTAAGTGAGGCACCGGGTGCCAGTCCCCCCTAGGTCTGGGGCATGACAAACTTGGTATCAAAGCACTTCTATCCTAGGGAGTCTACAAGTCGTGTCTAGTAGGGTCATGTTTATAGATGTGTTGTGCACCGCATTATATAACCAGGGAACTGCAGGGCATTTAGGAGTTGGTTAGCTAGATGTGCGGATTGTTGCTGTGGAGACTCAAGGTAAACCTATTGTGGTGTTCGCAGGCTTCAGAGTCACCTTCCTATTTTGTATTCACACTGTTATACCTATTTCCAAACAGTTGTATTTAGAAATTTTAGCAAACTCTGAAGAGATTATGACTTGTACTACCGATTTTGGAAACTGTAAGAGATTCTATTTAACTTGTTAGATGTTATTTAAATAATGTTGTTGTTTCAATTAATGTTAGGCTTACTAGGTGCCATCACGATACCAAACAAAGGTAAAATTGGGTCGTGACAAGTTGGTGTTGATGTTTGTGTTTACATCAAGAGGTGACGGTGACTAGGAAGACTACGGCTAGTCAGAGGAGAGATACAACAGTGGGTGAGGGGGCCAGTAGGGTACCCCCAGTAGATGGGCCCCAGTATGAGGCCCAAGGCGAGACCCCTACTCAGTTGACACAGTTGAGGAGTGCGGTGCATTTGTCGACATAGTTGGTAGCTACCCAGCAACATGCCAGGGTATCAGCTAGTGCAGGATCTTCTGAGGGGTCTGGGAATTCAAGGGTCTTAGATTTTATTACCTTGGGTCCCCTAGAGTTCACGAGGATAGATTAGAGGAAGGACTCGTAGGATTTCATAGATCAGCTTCACAGGATCTTTAGGTTTATGCATGCCACGGAGAAAGAGGGAGCTGAGGTAGTAGCTTTTCGACTCCGAGATATAGTCGTCCTTTGGTATGACAGATGGGAGAGGTCCAGGGGAAGTGATGCACTTCCAGCTATTTGGGAGAATTTTTCAGATTCCTTCCTTGACCAGTAATTACTGTGGGAAATCCGACAGGCTCAAGTTGATCAGTTTCTAGCCCTTAAGCAGGGCAATAAAAGCGTTCAAGAGTATAGTCTCCATTTCGACTCATTGGCCAGATATGCTCCATCCATAGTTGCTACCATGCGGGACAGGATCCATAAGGTTATTGCAAGGTTGGCTCCAGAGTTGACTGAGGCATGTGCCAACACTGCATTGCAGGATAGTATGGATATCTCCTGGATTCAGGCATTTGCCCAGAATATAGAAAAGGGCAGGCGTCGGCAGTAGGGTATAGAGAGGAGTGAGCAAGGGCAGCATAAGAGGATGAGATTTTCTAGGTATTAGGAGCAGTCTCGGGGTAGTTATAGACCCCAGTACTTCAGACAACCACCTAAGCCTCCACCGCCCCAGTTACAGGATTACAGGTTTGACCGATATGCTCAGTGAGGACCAGGTGAGATCTTACGGCATCGGGTTTGCAGCGACAAAGAGGTTCAGGGCAGACAATGTCATTTCCACTGTGGTGTGACATCTGTGGTAAAGCACACCTAGGCCAATGTCGAAAAGGTTCCGACGCTTGCTATACATGTGGCCGTCTGGGGCATAAGATGCGAGATTGCCCAAATAGATATTCTGGGGGTATGGCACAACCAACAAGTTCAACAACAGGATCATCTATGTCTGTGCATCCTTCAGAATACGAGTCTCAATCTTAGGCTGGTAGTGGTCGAGGCAGAGGTAGAGGTTCCAGTTTAGGCGGTAATCAGAATAGTATCTATGCCTTAGTGGGTCGACATGATTAGGAGTCTTCACCAGATGTTGTGAGAGGTATATTGACCATTTTCTCTTACAATGCTTATGCCTTGATAGATCCAAGATCTACTTTATCATATATTACCCCACTTGTCAGGGGGGAAGTTTGGTATAGTTCATGAAATACTATGTGATATTCTTGCGGTATCTACACTGGTTGGAGAATCGGTTATTGCTAGATAGGTTTACCTAGGTTTTACGGTGACAGTTTGTATTTGTCATACCTTAACCGATCTAGTTGAGCTAGAGATAAAGGATTTTGATGCTATCATGGGCATGGACTGCTTGGCAGCTTGCTATGCCACAGTTGATTGCTGAGCAAAGGCAGCCAGATTTCATTTTTCGGGTGAGCCAGTCCTTGAATGTGTAGGTAATACAACGACACCCAAAGGTAGGTTTATTTCCTATCTGAATATGGGGAAAATGATCACAAAGGGATGCATTTATCATATTGTGCGAGTTAGAGATGTAGATGCTGAGATACCTGCACTTCAGTTTATTCCAGTAGTCAAAGAGTACGTAGATGTGTTTCCAATGAGCTTCCAGGTATTCCTCCAGAGTGAGAGATTGATTTTAGCACTGATTTGCTTCCGGGAACTCAACTAGTATCCATCCATCCGTATAGAATGGCACCTGCCGAATTGAAGCAGTTGAAGGAGCAGTTACAAGATTTGATGGAGAAATGTTTCATCAAGCCCAGTACCTCACCTTGGGGTGCATCAGTACTGTTTGTGCGGAAGAAAGATGGCTGGCTGAGGATGTGTATCGATTATAGGGAGCTGAACAAGATAACTATTAAGAATAAGTATCCACTTCCAAGGATCGGTGACTTGTTTGATTAGTTGCAGAGGGCTAGATGCTTTTCAAATATAGATTTGAGGTCGTGGTACCACCAGGTCAGAGTTCGGGAGAAAGACATTCTGAAGACTGCCTTCAGAACACGATATGGTGTCACGACCCCAATTTCTCTCCGTAGGATATCGTAATGGCACCTAGTCTCTAAAACAAGGTAACCATAACATTCATGCAAAATAACTTAAATAATAATTAAAGTCTCAATACTCAAAAACTAATATAAGAAAATCTCCAGAACTCAGCATATATATAATTGCCCAAAACTTGGCGAAATACAAGTCATAAGCTCTATGAAGTGATACCTAATATTTATATACATCAGTGTCTAATAAAGGATAAAGAAATAAAATGATCTACGTAGAGGGGGACTCCGAGGCCTGCGGATGCCAGTAGGTATACCTTGAGGTCTCCGCAGTTGAGCTCCCGCTAATACCTAGGCTGATAGGAGGTACTTGGATCTGCACAAAAGGATATGCAGAAGCGTAGCATGAGTACACCACAGCGGTACCCCATAAGTGCCGAGCCTAACCTCGGTAGAGTAGCGACGAGGTCAGGTCATGGCCCTACTGGAATAAATAACAAAAAATGTACAAGTGTATGGCAGTGTAGTAATGATAGTAATGAAATTGAAACAACAAATAGCATATCAAGTTTAGGAACACGAAACTAAAGCAAATAATACAACACGGAGAAAAATAGGGAATGATATGCTAAGGAAACAAAACAACCAAAGTCAAGTGTAGCACTAGAAAAAGAAATTATGAAAAAACAAGTGTAGCAATAGAGAAATACCAACAAGAGTCACTACCGAGGTATCGCCTCATAGTCTCAAATCACAAGAATAATTCACAATCTTTCCTTATATCACCGCAAGAGCCATGCATTTAGTTTTGAAAATCATTTTCCCGAAATAGCATCTCGTGTTTTAGCCCCCCTTATCACACCGCATGACTTCTAGTAGTTCCACTACTAGCCACGCGTATCAAGCCCACCTTATCTCAATGCATGCATTTCAACCCCAAACCTTATACCACCGCATGCATATCAGTATCACAAATCGCACCTCAAGTGCCCAATATCACAACTTGCCAAACAAATCAACAATAACAGAGTTTTCATAATAAAGAGCCCATAGCTCAACCACAATGTACACAAGACACTCAACAATAACAATCGGAAGTGAATAACTCGACGGAATAGTATTTCACAACTTAACACTTTGCCTCAATATGAATCACGACCTTTATAACTCAACACCAGTTTTAACAATAAGATATTCCAAGAATAACAACTTCAAGTAAAGAATACAACGGTTAAATAATGAATATGGAAAAACGGAAACAAGAACCTCAACTAAACATGTAGAGTAATTAAGAAGTAAGAGATAAGACAAGTAGAGCATGTGAAAATAGGCTATTGATGATGAATGTAACATGATAAGATAACACAATTAAGACATGAATGGAATCTACATAGCTAAAACCAGTAAATGTCCATATTTCGCTCGTGTGCGCACTCGTCACCTTGCGTACACAACTTTCACACATCACAACTATCACAAAACAGCACCAATCCTAAGGAGTAATTCCCCCACACAAAGTTAGGCAAGACATATACCTCAAAACACGCTACTCAATCCACTAGTAGGCCTTTCCTTCGATTATCCAACTCTGGACGACTCAAATCTAGCCAAAACAACTTCATACTATAAATATAAACTATAAGAAACTATTTCGAACAACAAAAATTATGATCTTTGCAAATAAATAAAATGTCAACTCAAAAAGACAACCTGGGCCCGCATCCCGAAACTCGACAAGAATTACAAAATTCGAACACGCATTCGATAACGAGTCCAATCATACAAGAATTACTCATATCTGACCTCAAATCGCCTTTCAAATCCCCAAATTTTATCCTAAGAAGTTTCACAAATATTTCCCCAATTTCCAACTCAAAACACTAATTAAATTATAAAAATAACAATAGATTCGTGTAATTTAACAGATATCTAGTTAGGATTTCTTACCCCTAATATTTTCCTTGAAAATATGC
Organism: Nicotiana otophora; assembly: GCA_000715115.1. NCBI lineage: Eukaryota > Viridiplantae > Streptophyta > Magnoliopsida > Solanales > Solanaceae > Nicotiana > Nicotiana otophora. The sequence continues at coordinate 51,483 of AWOL01S0036929.1, read as the reverse complement.
CGAAACATCGCCTCACACCGAGGTCTCTAAGTCATAAAATAGATTATGAAATCAAACCCCCGACATAGGTCTTTTTCTGCAGAGTGATCTAGCTTCTGCGGGCAAGGGGCTGCATCTGCGACGCTGCACCTGCAGAAAAACCATCACAGGTGCGGTTCCCACTTAACTTCGGGGATTCCTCTTCTATGGACCATGGATCGCACCAGTGAGCCCTCTTCTGCAGAGAATCTTCCGCATCTGCGGTTCCTGCCCAAAGGCCCTTCCCAAATTCCACTTCTACGAAAAACATGCCCGTGCCTGCAGAGGCGCACCTGTGCCCTGGTGTCCGCACTTGTGAGCCCAGCCCTGGGCTCTCCTTTTCGCTTCTGCGCTTTACCTTCTGCACCCACGATTCCGCACCTACGGTCAATCCCTATGCAGGTGTGATAACACCAGTAGGCCTGGGACTTTAGTAATGAGGCTAAGTCCAAAATTGATCCGGATTTAATCCGAACGACACCCGAGGCCCCCCGGAACCCCTTTTGAATATCAAAACATACCAACCCGGGGCCACATATTACATAAAACAACATCGATTCTACGAATCGCAACCCAAATTCAAGCCTATGAAGCTATGAACTTCTGAATTCCGAAACCAATACCGATTCATACTAAAACAACTCCAATTAACATCAAATTTTGGAATCAAGTCATAAATGACATGACGGATCTATTCCAACTTCCGGAATCGAAATCTGACCCTGATATTAATAAAGTCAACTCCTGATTAGACTTCCCAACCATCCAAACCTTCAACATTCTAACTTTCGCCAATTCATGCTGAAACGACCTACGTACCTCCAAATTAATATCCGAGCATGATCCTTAGTCCAAAATTATCATTCGTAGCTATTAGACCATCAAAACTCCATTCCAGAGTCGTTTATATAAAAGTCAAACTACGGTCAACCCTTTCAACTTAAAGCTTTGACTTAGGGACTATATGTCCCATTTTACTCCGAAACTCCCCCGGAACCAACACCAAACACCCCGGCAAGTCACGTAACCACAATATAATATAGAGGAGGAAATAAATAGGGGATCAGGGCTAAAATAGCCAAAATGACCTGCCGGGTCGTTACATATGGCCACTTCGAGTTCCTTGTCACGTCCTTCGGATTGAAAAATGCAGCCGGCCGTATTTATGGACCTGATGAATAGCATATTTTGGCTATTTTTAGATATGTTCGTGATATGATTTATTGTGAAGGTTTTTGAATTTCCTAAGTTTGGTTTGAGATGGACTTTGGAGTTATCGAGGTCCGATTGGGATTCTGCAGTAGGGAATAGTTCCGTATGGTGATTTGTGACTTGCACGCAAAATTTTGTGCTATTCCGAGTAGTTTAAGTATGATTCAACGCGATTGGAGTAATTTGTAAGAACTTGAGTTTATAAGTTGATTCGATTTGGTTTTAGGGTGCGATTGTTAGTTTTTATATTGTTTTTCATGTTTTAAGAGTTTGAGTAAGTCCGTACAATGTTCACAAACTTGTTGGTATGCTCGGATGGGGTTCCAGGGGCCTCATGTGTATTTCAGGGTGGTTTCAGACCGAATTTGGCTGAGTTGCTGCTGCTAGTGTCAGGCATTTGGTTTTGTTCTTCACGATCGCGAATGGATTCACTCGTTCGCGAAGAAGGATTTGATGGGAACTGATTTTTTTGCTACGCGTTCACGACTGGAGCCACGCGTTCGCGAAGGTTTGAGGAGCAAAGCAGCGCATTCGCGATTGAGGTATCGCGTTCGCCAACGAGAAGCTGGCCTGGGTGATTTCTTTAGCCTTCGTATTCGTGAGCTGTGACACGCGTTCGCGAAGGGCAGTTTTGGAACTGGAGCTGGTATTGCTTCGTGAACACGAGGGACTTGTCGTGTTCGCAAATAAGGTCGAACTGCGCAGTGTGGTTTTAAAACGGGGGTCTGGCTCATGTTTCACTCCATTCCTTCATCGAAGCCGACTTTGGGAGCAAATTTGGAGCCCTATTTTCATCATCGAGTTAGAGGTAAGTGATTTCTTCACATTGTGAGTTAAATATATGAATTATACACGGATTTCAACATAAAATTATGGAAATTAGGAATTAAGAATAAATAATATATTTGAGTTCGTAATGTTATGGGTAATGTTCATCTTCAAAACATTTCGGAATCCGGGAACATGGGCCCTAGGGTTGACTTTATTGACTTTTCTAGCAAAGTTGGGAATTGTTATAAATTGATTAATTATGGTTATTATAGTATATTTTAGTTGGTTTGCATATTATTTGATTAGTTTTGGATCGACGGGCATCGATTTGAGGTGTTAGAGTGGCGTTGGAGCCGGTTATGGAACTTTAGAGCGAGGTAAATCTATTGTTTAACCCTGTGAGGGGGAAACTATCCCTAGGTGATGTGTTTGATATGTTCTAGTTGTTGCGGGAGATACGTACGCATGAGGTGACGAGAGTCCGTACATAGCTAGACTCATGATATGTCCCGGTAGACTTAAGTTCACGCCATGCTATAACTGTACTACTTGAGTTGTTCCTTGCTTATTAAATTCCTTTATATTACGTTATGACTTGAGACTAGACTTGCATAGAGTGATAGACCTGCTATTGTAGATATTTGATGAGCTTAATTATTAGCCGCAAAATAATTGTGCTCCGCTTACGGATTTCTCCCACGCTATGCATTTTAATCGAAAGGTTTTCCTTAAAATTCATAACTCACACATTTCATCATGAGTAGGGTCAAGGACCAGTTAAAGCTTCTTATTCTAATGGGATAGAGCCGTTCGCCTCGGCAGGATTATGTACCACACTCTTATGGGAGCGGGTCATTCGCCTCGATAGGATTATGTACCATACTCTTATGGTATCGGGTCGCTCGCCTCGGTAGTATAATAGATACATCTATGGTTCGTGTCATTCGACCCTCGGCAGTGCACACAACATGATGGGATCGGGTCGTTTGCCTCGACATTTATATAAAAACACTCCTGTGGATCAGGTCGTTCGCCTCGGCAGTGTCGTACGTAATATCAGACAAAAAACCAGCACATCCGTGTATTTCTCCTGATTTGGGTTGTGATGACCTATATGGTAAGGTCCATTCTATATATACTCCGGTTGAGAGATTGAGTTTACCTTTCAGAAGAGGATTGTACTCATACTTATATTTGTTCATATCGTTTATCTACTGTGCCCCATATTTGTTTACTTATTATTGTATCTGTCTTATTGGACCACTAGTAAGTGTCGATGTCGAACCCTCGTCACTACTTCTCTGGGGTTAGGGTAGACACTTACTGGGTGCGCGTTAATTTACGTACTCATGCTACACTCGTTGCACTTATTGTGGAGATATATATATGTTTCTGGTGGTCCTCTGGGTGCATAGGCGCAGCTATTGCGGTGCCTTTGCGGTAAACTGCATTTCCTTGTCACGATCCACAACATATAGAGTCTCCATCAGAGTTATTTATATTTTCCTGTCTAACTTGTATTCCAGACAGATGTTATATTATTATTGTACTCCTTTGTAGATGCTCATGCACTTGTGACACCGAGTTTTGGGGATTTTTACTAGATGTTTAGTATGGTAGTTCACGTAATTATTATCATTTCACACTTTAAATTCTATTTCATATTATTTAATTAAGGGAAGTTATGATTTTAAAAGTAATAAAATGAGTAATTAAATTGATCAATCACCGTTGGCTTGCCTGACGGCAGCGTTCGGTGATATCACGACCTATAGTGGATTTTGGGTCGTGACAGCTTGGTATCAGAGCTTTAGGTTCACTTGGGCCTCACGAGTAATGAGCAAGCCTAGTAGAGTCTTGCGGATCAGTACGGAGACATCTGTACTTAGCTTCGAGAGGCTACAGGGCTGTTAGGAGCACTTCCCTTCTTGAATCTCCATCGTGCGATTCAATTCATTTTGAGGCTTATGCCTTTATTTCGTTCCTACTCAATCTTACATGACGTGAAATGCTTGTTATCAATTGGGCATCGAGGAGTTGCAAATGGTACCACAAATGTGGTGCAAGATGTTCTTCCCTGTGTATTCAAGTGGGCTATTATCATCTCCGGGCGGAAGGGTGTTTTGTCGTTTCAGCCTAATATCTGTATTTCTTATGGTTTCAAGGTTATGCGCAGATTATTATGATGTTCATGCGTTGTTATCGCATATTGTTGGTGTAATGGTAGGGTGCTTATTTAGGTGTAGAGGTAGTGAATGACTTGGAAGGAGGATCTCTCAGTGTATGGTTTAGAGGTTTGGTTTTTAATTCCAGCGGAGGAAAGGCAATCGGACTATGGATGTCCAAGCTTCGGTTGATGGAGTAACGAGACTTGATATTTTTGAGCGTGGTGGAATCCTCATTTGTGATGTGGTGTCGTCGTCCTTCTTTGAACGCATTAAGGTTCGCCGGTAATATGGTCTTCTTTGATTTGCCTTCGGGACAGGGTATTGTGAAATAGTATCTATGAAGCGGTTGTCCGAAATGGCATTGTGTAGTGATTATAGAATCGAATCGGTGTTCTAATGCTTGTGGCTCGAGAAAGATGCTCTTCGAGGAGGTTTAGAGTTGGTAGCGATTTATCAGTTCACTTGTGACACTGGGTTTTGGGGGTTTCTATTGGATGTTCAGTATGGTAGTTCACGTAATTATTATCATTTCACCTTTTAAATTCTATTTCATATTATTTAATTAAGGGAAGTTATGATTTCAAAAGTAATAAAATGAGTAATTAAGTTGATCAATCATTGTTGGCTTGCCTGACGGCGGAGTTAGGCCCCATCACGACCTATAGTAGATTTTGGGTCGTGTCATATATAGCCTAAAAGACTATTTAATGAATCAAAGATCCAAAAATAGAACCTAAAATCACAACAAAGATTATCACTTGAATAATTTTTTATTTTAAGTCACCAACAATCCATATTCTAAAAAGTAAATATATTGGTAGCAAACAAGTCACAGGTAGATTTATCGACAAAAAGATCACACCCAATAGTCACTTTATTCACTACTAGCTACTAAACTAACTAAGAAATTCTTTTTTTTCCCTTAAAAGAGAAAAATCAAACAAGTCTAATTCCCGTAAGAAAGTTGTCACGCCATCCATCATAACAAGTATAACAATAACAAAGAAAATCAAAGAGTTTTATTAATACTAATAACAAGTAAAGAATGTAACAAAAAGTGAAAACTAGTGCTAACATGCTAGGAGGAAACAAAAAAAGATCACTGATAAACTACAAAAGAAGACCAATCCGTCAAGTTCACAAAATCAACATCCGTAATAATCATGCCCCGACATACGTCAATCACATATAAACGAGCCCCTCGTAAACGAAAATATTGCACTATCCTCAATGCAACTAAAAAACTAAGGTAAAATGGTGTGAGGTGCTCCCTAAAATCTAAATCACTCAGAGATGGTGGTATTGGAAACTACAAGCTCCAAGTCACCCTCGCCACCATCATGTGATCCGCAAAACATCCTCACTCGTCATCTTTGTCAGATTGCTCTTCTTCTTTTCTTGTTCTTTCTGTTTCAGTGCCTCCTCTCAATCTTACCAAGTTTTGCTTTAATAACTGCTGCTCTCGACCAAGATCTATCAAAGACGGGCCACTTCTTTCCTAGACGAACGAGTAGATGTACTCTCTCCGGACGGTCAGAAGGGAGACCAGCAACAAGCTGGCGAATCTGTGTCTCCATGCCATAAACCATGCGAGATATATACTTGAGTGTATGAGGTCCCTGCTCAAGTAGTACAATGGTTGTAGAAGTCCCTATGGTATCTACACAAGAATCGAGCATATCAGTAGCGGTGTTAGGGAACTGTCCAAATGTGGGAGATGCTACATCAATTTTTCTTGTCTTATGTGCATTCCCTGCTCCCTTTCTCAACAACGGATGAATTAGCATAACTGGGTTCTTCTCATTTTCTGAAGGTCATTTTTCCACCCCCAGCTTCATAGCTTAGGTACAAGGATGGGAAGAATAAGCTCTTGGTCCTCTATCCTACAACCTCAGCTATCTCATCAACTATAATTTGTGCCATCCATGATAGCACAAATCACCCTTGCCTTCTCAAGTGTGTCACGACCCACCTCCCACCGGAGTCGCGACGGCGCATAACAATACTTGCTATGATAGCCAATTGTTTCACCATAACAATGGGCTTAATAAAGCAGTGCTTAATAATCTCAACAACAAAAAATATCATGAAATAACTGAGAAAAACAATAATAATACTACTCCAATCATCCCAATGATTTGGTGTCAATGAGTACATGAGCACTACTGAATATCAAAGTACAAGGACAAATACTCAATATAACTGTCTGAACAATATAACAGTAATAACAGAAATAAACAAAAGACAACTCCAAGGTTTGCGAACGACATAGCAACTACCTCGTAATCTCCTCAACTGGTAACGATGCGAACTCTAGCAATCACCGTGCTCGCAAGTACCTGGATGTGCACATGAAGTGCAGAGTATATTATGAGTACAACCGACCTCATGTACTCAATAAGCAACAGACATATAATTGGGTTGAAAGCAGTGACAAACTCAAAAGAAAGGCCAGTGCCCAACATCAATAGTCAATAACAACTCCGGACATAATGAAAACAGTAAAAAGCAAATAACTCAAAGATGCTATATTCAGCTCATTCATAAGTACAGGAAATTAAGACATGTTTTCCAGACGCATAGGAATTCACCCTACCATCTTGCATCAACATTACGCCGAGACCAATGCGTGACGTATCACAATACATAATATAAAACCCTGAACCTGTAGACAATACCAATACTAGGGCTGTAGTAAAAACTGTCTTGAGCTTTTGAAAGTGTCACGACCCAAAATCCCGCCACAGGCATCGTGATTACACCTAGTCTCTAATACTAGGTAAGCCGATTTCATTTACATTTTTGAAGCCATTTTTTTTAAACTATCGCTACCTACTGGGCTTGCAACATTTCAAAGATCATACGCAAGCTGACTCTGTTCTCCTCCACGTTATGGGAGTCTCGAGCTGCAGATCGACTACCGCCATGAATGCTATTTTCAGGCTTAGAACGTTGGTTTTCCTCAAAGGCCACATGCGAGTTAACATCTAGCGGTACTTCAGCTCGAGCTTCAGGTAGTTCGACTCGAGCTTCAATGACTTCGATAAGCGGCCTTCTAACCCTGGGCATCAAGTTATTGGTTTCGTCTTGAAGGTCGATTTATTTATGCCATTAATCGGGGGTTTTCCATTGCTAGTTCGAAGTCAGAGGCACCCCCAAAAGATGAGCGTAAACTGATGTGTGTTGCAGATTTGTGTCAAACAAACACTATTATCCTTAGCCCCACGGTGGGCGCCTTAATAGAGTTTTACCCGAAAAACGGATAGAGTTAAATTTGTACATAGTTCTAAGGATATGTGGTGTAGTTTAATACAAACCGTAAAGATAAATAGAAATATCGAATATGGATTGCAAAGAGTACAAAATAAACACGGTTGTAAAGAAGATGATCTTTAGGAATGAACGGGTTGAACCAATTTATGAAGCTTGAAAGAATAACTCTTCTCTATATGAGAATATGGTGTTTGAATTACAATGTAAACAAAAACTTGTCTTACATAAATAATAACCATCCCCTTTATAGTAGAGGGACCTTACTTTAGATATAATTAAAAATACATAGTGGGAGACCTATGATAAATCAGCTTTTCCATAATTCCTGCCAGGATTCTCTCCTCTCTTCAGTCTTTTTTTAAAAATATGTTTTGAATTTTTTGTAACCATTGCTTTAGAGTTTAGAGTATGACGACCATTGCTTTGTTTTGTTTGTTCTCTTAATGTTCCTTTAAACTGAAGCACATAGTTTCACTTTCAAATTCTTAAATTCCACTTTAAGATGAAAATTTTCTTCCTATTAATTAAACTCGTATAACTAAAATATCAATCTATCTGTATAAGATCGTAATAGATTTCGGCCTTCGTACGATCAGTCGAGGTCAAAACGTAATAGATCAGAGTAAGACTTCAAAATGGGTTCCGAAGATGGTATAAATAACCTTTGAGCCCGATGGACCGATCAATGTTGAGCTCGATATCATTATCAAGCTCGAATCCAAATCGAGCTATGATGCAAAGTAAAGTTATCGAGCTTATGATTCAGAAGACCGACCAACCCTGACCCCGAACCAATGCAAGGATTCGAGTCAGAATCGAGCTCAAGTCAAGATCGAGAGCTCGAGTCCAGACCGAAAACTCGAGTCAATATCGAGATTACAGACAAGAGCCATTGCAATCCCACTACCATCTCGACTCGCCTGGCAACATTGGCAGCTGCCTAAAAAGAAATCTCACTCCCAGTCTCCTTAGCCATCTGCAATCTGATAGGCTGAGCAAGTCCATCAATAAACCTCCTCACCCTCTCTCTCTCTCTCTCGGTAGGAAATAGAATAAGAGCATGATGGTCCAAATCCACAAAACGAGTCTCATACTAAGTAACAGTCATATTTCCCTGCTAGAGACGCTCGAACTGACGGCGATGCTCCTCGCTCAATATGATAGGGAGAAACTTCTCTAGGAAGAGCTGAGAAAATTGGTCCCAAGTAAGAGCTGGCGACCCAACTGGTATGGTCAACAAACAATCTCTCCACCATTTCTTGGCGGAACCATTCATCTCAAATGCAGCAAAATCGACCCCATTGGTCTCCATTATATCCATGTTTCGCAGAATCTGGTGTCAGCTGTCGAGATACTCCTAGGGATCCTCTGAAGGAGCACCACTGAAGTGAACTGGAAAGAGCTTGGTGAACTTGTCCAATCTCCAGGAAGCCTCTGAAGACATAGCTGACCCATCTTCGACCCGTGCCGCAACGACCGGCTGAACTACTCTGACTGGCTGAGCTGCTGGAGCCAGATACTTGGGAGCTATTTGCTCCGGAGCAGGAGTAGTGGGAGTCTGGGCTCCTCCTCCAGCCTGAGAGACGGCTAGTGGCATGGGAAATGTGCCAGTCTAGACCACACTCTCCATAAGGCCCACAAAACGGACCAAAGCGTCCTGAAGTACTGGGGTGGCAATGAACCCCTCCGGAACCTGAGCTGGCTCGGCAGGAACAGTCTGGGCTGGAACCTCCTTGCCCAACTCTACCTGAGGATCCACTGATGGTTCTGCTGCTCGAGCTCTAGGCTGAGCCCTGCCCCTGCATCGGCCTCTGGTACGGCCTCGTCCTCGACCTCTGCCCCTCGTAGGTGCTGCCACTGGGGGCTTTGGCTGCTGCTTAGCTGAGGAAGCGGTACGTATTCTCGCCATCTGTGAGAGAATAAGAGTAGAAGAGTTCAATCAGTATTGAGGAAACAAAATCGCATGACAGAGAAGAATATAAGTGAAATTTGTTCCTAAACTTTATAGCCTGTGGAAGATAAGCACAGACGTCTCCGTACCGATCCTCCGGACTCTACTAAGCTCGCTCGTGAATCGTGAGACCTAGGCAACCTGGTGCTCTGATACCAACTTGTCACAACCCAAAATTCCCACCGTCGGGACCGTGATGGCGCCTAACACTTCACTTGCTAGGCAAGCCAACGTTACAGAATCATTAAACCAATCCTTATTCCATTTAGTAAATAATAGCAAATTAGCTAAGATGAATTATAATGAGTGCGGAATAATATAAAAACTATATTAATTACTACCAACCGGATCTGGAGTCACAATTCACGAACTTCTAAGATTTCATTACAAGTAAATGTCTGAAGGAAATACAACTATTTTCGATACAAATGAAACAGTAAATGAAATGCATAACAGGGGACGCCGGGGCATGCGGATGCCAACAAGACTACCTTGGGTCTCCAATAGATCAAGCCAACAGCTAGACTCAGGGTCAACTCGATCCGGTACCAAAATATGCACAGAAAGTGCAGAGTACAATATCGGTACAACCGATCCCATGTACTGGAAAGTGTCGAGTCTGACCTCAGCGAAGTAGTGACGAGGCTAGGATAAGACACCTACAAATAAACCTATGCAATATATATCAATATACACAACAATAACAATAACTAAAGAAGCAAGGCAAGAAATATTGAGAAGGGGACATGCTGAGCGGATCGCATGGCAAGGAATCACGATAGGAATGAGAACATGATCAATCGATATGTCTTTAATAGTAAGAAACAAGTAATACACAATAAAGGAAAGTGCACGACATCACCCTTCGTGCTTTTACTCTCAACCTCACCATAATACATAACAGGAACGGCACGGCATCGCCCTTCTACTTTTAGCTCTCTCATTACATGGCACGAAATGCAATAAAAGAAAGTGCACGACATCACCCTTCGTACTTATACTCTCAACCTCACCATAAGAAATAATAGAAACGGCATAGCATCACCATTCGTGCATTATCACTCACTCACAAAATATTGCACGGCAACACCCTTCGTACTTTGACACTCTCCCTCACCAAGACAATGAACAATAACAACAGGGAGATAGAAATATCAAGAACAAGCCTTACTTCAACATTGAGTTCCACATTAGTAACCTCAACTTTGAATCAATATCCAATTAATACTAAATTCCGTAAAACATGATAAGAGTTGTTCAACATAACGAATAGCTAGTCTAATCAAGAAACATATGATCAAATAATACCACAATTTCAATAATAAGACTCACTCCCATGTCATGACTCGACAACAATGCATAGGTACTCGTCACCTCACCTATCCGTTGTACTCAACATACCAACACGTAGTAATTAGGCACATAATACCTAATCTCTCAAGCCAAGGTTAATCACGACACTTACCTCGTTCTGAAGGCCACTCAATACTCAATCACAGCTTTTCCTCTAGAATCCACCTCCAAACCACTCGTATCTATTCAAAAACGACTTAATAATATCAAATATTATTAAAGGAATCAATTACATTGCATAAATTTAGATTTTTCAAACTTTCCCCAAAAAGGTCAAAAGTCGACCTCGGGCCCGCTGAACAAAACCCGAGGTTCAGACCAAAATTCATTTACCCATTCGTCCCCGAGCCCGGATATATAACTGGTTTTGGAATCCGACCTCAATTTGAGGTCTAAATTCCCATTTTTTCAAATCCCTAGTTTCTACCCAAAACCCCCAATTCTACCATGAAACACTAGATTTTTGGTTGAAAATTCATGAAATATAATGTGTAATTGAAAGAAAGTGGTTTAGAATCACTTACCAATACTTTGAAGAAGAAAATGTCTCTTGAAAATCTCCTCTAGACTGTCTAGCCTTTGAAAATTTGAAGGAATAGCTTAAGTCCCGTTTTGGGACTGTTTTATGAATGCGACAGTGTTCATCGCGTTCGCGAGGACACTGTCGCGTTCACCAAGAGCAGAGCTTGCCAAGCTTATGCGATTGCGAAACTCCTATCGCGTTCGTGAAGGTTACGCCCCCTGGCCTTCGTGTTCGCGAGTCCTTGCTCGCGTTCGCGATGAAGAGTGACTGACCCCCTCACCCAAGTCCCAAATGCTACGCATTCGCGATGAGCAAGTCGCGTTCGCGACCAGGCCTTCGCGTTCGCGAAGAGGAAAAACAAACCCTGACCAGCTTACCCTTCGCGTTCGCTAGAGTATCTTCGTGAACGCAAAGAAGAACACACCAGAACAGCTGCTGCAGCAAAAATACCAGATTTTCTAAGTCTAAACATCCCGTAGCCTATCCGAAACTCACCCGAACCCTCGGGGCTCCAAACCAAACATGCACACAAGTCTAAAAATATTATACGAACTTGCTTGTACGATCAAATCGCTAAAATAACACCTAGAATTACGAATTTAGTACCAAATCAAATGAAATTCTCAAGAACACTTTAAAATTTCTATTTTCATAACCGGACGCCCGAATCACGTCAAACGAACTCTGTTTCGCACCAAATTTCACAGATAAGTCATGAATATTATATTGGACCTATGTCGGGCTCCGAAACCAAAATACGAACCCGGTATTAACAAGGACAAATATCAACCAATTCTTAAAACCATTAAATTTTCAGACTTTTAATTTTCATCAAAAATTCATAACTCGAGCTAGGGACCTCTGAATTCGATTTCGGGCATATGCCTAGGTCTCATACGGATCCACCGAGACCGTGAAAAAATGAATCCAGACCCGTTTACCAAAAATATTGACCGAAGTCAATTCAAATGAAGTTTTAGGCAAAAATTCTTATTCTTATCAGTTTTCAACATAAAAGCCTTCCGGAAGGACGTCCTAACTGTGCACGCAAATAGAAGAATGCTAAATAATGATTTTAATGATTCGGATCACAGAATTAGGTTCTAAAATAGAAGATGACCTATCGGGTCATCACACGGTCCCACCGGTGCGCATCCCCATTATCCCGAGGCCTAGTGGTGAGTTGCCTTCCCTGAGCCATTTCGCAGCACCTGGTGTCTCTCTTTGTATTTGTATTTTGTCTATTTTATGTTCAGACATTATTTTGGATTTTGTATAGTCTACTAGATGCTCATACACTTGTTATACCAGATCTTGGCACGCACTTTAGTAGAATTGTGGGTGAAAAATTATTATTTTAATTTTATTTAGACTTATTATTTTTCTTAAATCTTGCAATTAAGGAAAGCTTTATTACTCGAAAATTTATTAAAAGAGAAAATAGATGTTTAATCCACTAGTTGACTTGCCTAACGGTGATGTTGGGCGCCATCACGACCTATAAGTGAAATTGGGTCGTGACATGAGGTTAGGAATACAAAAAGAATGTCCATTGAGTTTCTCAACATTAGTAAATGAAATAACCGTCTATATTCCTATATCTAATGACTACAAACTCTTGATATTTGTTATTTATTAGAACGTAAGTTTATATTCTTGTACAAATTTTTTATATAGGAGTTAGTATTAGATTGAAGGGTAAAATTGTCAGTCAGTTTTTGATGGATANATTTGCAATAGGTTTTAGGCAAAAGAAACATCAAGAGTCTTGGTTTCCTTTTTGTTTTTGGTGTAAAACACATTGCTGATTCTCTGGGTTAACTTTCGAGTTCATTTCGGGTGTTGAATTTGTTCCTGGTCGTGCTGCTGTTTGCTGTCATTTGCTGCGTTTGGTTAAGGATTTATCCGGATTTTGCGCTGATGTTTTTTCCATATTTTTCTACAACATAAGGTAACTTCCAAGCTCTGTAATGCAAATCTTTGAATTAAAATGATGATGTTTTGAATATGTTCAACTGCTGGACTATTTAAGATTACTTGTTCCCGATTAGTAAGCATGTAAAAGTGTTCTACTTTTCACTTCATAAGCATTGTTAAAGACTTGCATTGATAAAAAATGAAACAATAAACTTGTTTAGAAGTTTGTATATCTCAGTTTCAAATTCAAGGTAGTAGTTTATTTTGATCTAAATGCTTTATAGCTTAAAGTGCTATTTTCCACTTGGCAAAAGAAACGTCTTTCCTCCAATGTAGAAGTCATGTCACGAGTGCCTAGTGTGAGATCCTTTTCCTTTTTACTGTATGTGGAAGCTTTTGTGCAAATGAATTAGAATAATTATATAGCTTAATCAATTAATTTCACAACAAATTTTCTTTCATAATTAAAATGATGTCTTGATAATTTAATTACTTCTAAATTGATTAAGTTTGGACAAATTTTAGGCACGAATGTAAGTATATAACTTTCTTAAAATATTTTGCTCATACTAGTTTTATCGTTTAAATTAGTAACAACAATAATAAGGTTATAAGTAGGCTCCGCATTAACTAAAATTTTATAGGTTGTTTCACTACCATCAAGCTACAAAGAAGTTTATCTTTTCACAATAAAATGAACAAACTTTTTTTTTTAGCCTAACTCAAAAGTAATCACCGTCATATCATTCATATATATATATGAATGATATGACGGTGATTACTTTTGAGTTAGGCTAAAAAAAAAAGTTTGTTCATTTTATTGTGAAAAGATAAACTTCTTTGTAGCTTGATGGTAGTGAAACAACCTATAAAATTTTAGTTAATGCGGAGCCTACTTATAACCTTATTATTGTTGTTACTAATTTAAACGATAAAACTAGTATGAGCAAAATATTTTAAGAAAGTTATATACTTACATTCGTGCCTAAAATTTGTCCAAACTTAATCAATTTAGAAGTAATTAAATTATCAAGACATCATTTTAATTATGAAAGAAAATTTGTTGTGAAATTAATTGATTAAGCTATATAATTATTCTAATTCATTTGCACAAAAGCTTCCACATACAGTAAAAAGGAAAAGGATCTCACACTAGGCACTCGTGACATGACTTCTACATTGGAGGAAAGACGTTTCTTTTGCCAAGTGGAAAATAGCACTTTAAGCTATAAAGCATTTAGATCAAAATAAACTACTACCTTGAATTTGAAACTGAGATATACAAACTTCTAAACAAGTTTATTGTTTCATTTTTTATCAATGCAAGTCTTTAACAATGCTTATGAAGTGAAAAGTAGAACACTTTTACATGCTTACTAATCGGGAACAAGTAATCTTAAATAGTCCAGCAGTTGAACATATTCAAAACATCATCATTTTAATTCAAAGATTTGCATTACAGAGCTTGGAAGTTACCTTATGTTGTAGAAAAATATGGAAAAAACATCAGCGCAAAATCCGGATAAATCCTTAACCAAACGCAGCAAATGACAGCAAACAGCAGCACGACCAGGAACAAATTCAACACCCGAAATGAACTCGAAAGTTAACCCAGAGAATCAGCAATGTGTTTTACACCAAAAACAAAAAGGAAACCAAGACTCTTGATGTTTCTTTTGCCTAAAACCTATTGCAAATGCTGAAAACTCTTTGTAAAATTGTCACGACCCGAAATTTCTATCTTCGTGACCGTGATGGCGCTTAATATTTCACTTGCTCGGCAAGCCAACGTTAGAATAATTTTAATCATTTTTTTTAACAATTTAATTTAATTAATAATAAAGAAACTAATAATTGGAATAAAATCTGAAATAAAGTGAGTAAACCATAATAATAGCGATGTTTAAATACCATCCCAGAACTGGTGTCACAAGTGCACGAGCTACTAGAATAATACAAATAAGGGTCTGAATGAAAATAAAGCTGTCTGACAGAAATACACAACTAAAATAAAGTAGATGGGGACTTCAGAGGTGCGAACGTCGTGCAGCTATACCTCAAGTCTCCTGTGGATAGCTGAATCCGAGCAAATCTATTGTACGCCGCGGGGACCAACTCCGGTATCTACACAAGAAGTGCAGAGTGTAGTATGAGTACAACCGACCCCATATACCTAGTAAGTGTCGAGCCTAACCTCGACGAAGTAGTGACGAGGCTAAGGAAGGTCACATACATTAACCTCTATGCAATAATAATAATAACACAATATAGGAGAACATGAATAGAAATAAAACTGGTAAATCATATCAACAATCAAGCCAACTCGACAGTCATAACCAATTATTACTTAAATCACTTTCCGTTGCGGCGTGCAACCCAATCCCACAATATATTCATATTCAATTATGTTGCTGAGTGCAACCCGAACCCACAATATATTCATTTTCATTTAATTTCGTTGCGGCGTGCAACCCGCTCCTCCAATATATTTTCACTTTCAATCAATTATGTTGCGGCGTGCAACCCGCTCCTCCAGTATATTTACTTTTATTTCTGTTGCGGCGTGCAACCCGCTCCTCAATAATATAATTTACCAATTATAATAAAAGAAATTATTCCAATAAATGCAACAATTAATATGAAATTGTAAGACAACAAGCATATAATAATTATTAAGTGATAACAAGTAGCAATTGATTGTGAAAATTAAGGAGAAAATAAGCAATTTAATATTTAGTATGCTAAATGTCAAGTAACAATTAAGTCACATAAATCAAATAAGCATGTAGCAAATATATCATGGATTCAAGGCATAATATTGAGCAAGGAATATGAGAGAAATAAATAATATAATAATTAATTCATGATTTAAAATAATTTATGATTTCCAGATAAATGTGCAAACAATAAATTTGACGACGTATAGGCACTCGTCACCTCGCCTATACGTAGTTACACATGAAATTCACGTAACAATAATTCAAGGGTTCTATTCTCTCAAGTCAAGGTTAACCACGATACTTACCTCGCTTCGCAAACAAATTCAAGATTTCAATAAACCTTTGCCTCGCGAATTTGATATCTGAAAGCTTCAATCTAGTCCCAAGCAATTCAATATTCTAAACAGATCGTAGGAATTAATTCCATATGAAATTATTAATTTTCGGATTAAAATTCGAAATTCATTTCAAAAAATGACAGTGGAACCCACGTCTCGAATCCCGAAAAACTCACAAAATCCAAACACTCGTTCCGATACGAGTTCAACCATATAAAAATTATCGAATTCCAATATCGGAGTGGCTTTCAAATCATAAATTTTTCTTTTTGGAGGATTTTATAAAAATCTAATTTTTCTTCCATAAATTCACGGATTCATGATGTAAATGAGTATAGAATCATGAGATATAACTAATTTCGGCTAAAGAATACTTATCCAACTCAAACTCGTAAAAAATGCCTCCAAAATCGCCCAAAACCGAGGTCTAAAACTCTAAAGATGAACAAAAATATCGGACTCCGGACATATATATTCTGTTCAGGCAAGTCGCATCTGTGTCTCAAAATTTTCAAGCCAAAAATTGCGGTACCAGCCTTCAGTCAATCGATCATAACTTTATGTATGAATGTCCAAATAATAAATGATTTATCTTTCTGGAAACTAGAATCAAAGGGCTACAACTTTTTAATTTTTATACTTTTCAGATTCCTTATAGATTGCGAGATATAAGTTTCCAAAATCAGCCTTATGCATTAGAAATTTCTGGCGATGCACACTGCCAGGCAAACAAAAACTGCATTACCAGCCTTCAGTTAATCGACCATAACTTTCTGTACAAATATCCAAATAATGAATGCTTTATTTTTCTGGAAAATAGAATCAAAGATCTACAACTTTTCTGTTTTGATAATTTCCAGATTCCTTATAAATTGCGAGATATAAGCTTCCAAAGTCAGCTTTGCGCATCAGAAATTTCGCACACTGCTGTAAAAAACCAGCAGTTAAAAATGACCTAAAAATGGTCTGAAACCACTTCGACACTCACCTGAGCCCCTCGGGACCCCGTACGAACACATCAACAAGTCTCAAAATATATTATGGACCTACTAGAGGTCTCAAATCACACACAACAACGGCGAAACTACAAATCGCACGTCGATTCAGACGTAAGAGTTTATGAAATTTTCAATTCTATAACTTGCGCCGAAACATGCCAAATCAATTCGGAATGAACTCAAATTTTGCATGCAAGCCAAAAATGACATAATAGAGCTGTTCCAATTTTCAGAATCAAATTTCGACCTCGATATCAATAAAATCAACTCCCGGTCAAACTTTTCAAAACTTTTCTATTTTCCAATTTTCGCCAAAATGCGCCGAATTGTCTTACGGACTTCCTAATCCAAATCCGAACATGCGCCTAAGTTTGAAATCACCACAAGAAACTATTGGAATCATTAAAATTCTATTTTGGGATCATTTACTCAAAAGTCAAATCTCCGGTCAAACTTTAGAAATTCAAGCTTTATAAAATCAAACCTTTAAATTTCTTTCAAAAACTAATGGAAAACATGTCTATGTACCTCGGAATAACTTTAAATTTTATACATAAGTCATAAATATTGTTATGAAGATAATCGAACTCTCGAAATCTAAATCGGGATCCGGTATCAACAAAAACCCAATTACGACCAAATTTAGGAATTCTTAAACCTTTAAATTTCTAGTTTCCGTTAAATGCCGATAATTTGAGCTAGGGACCTTTCAATTCGATTCCAGAAATACGCCGAAGTCCCAAATCACGATATGGACCTACCAGAACTGTCAAAATACTGATTCGGGTTCGTTGTCTCAAAACGTTGACCGAAGTCAACTCTGACTGAAGTCAACTCAGTTGAGTTTTAAAGCTCTATTTCACATTTTAATAAATTTTTCATATAAAAACTTTTTAAAAAAAATTATGGACTGCGCACATAAGTCGAGAAATGTTGAATAGTGTTTTTCAAGGTCTCAGAACACAGAAATAAATATTTCAAATTAAAGATGACATATTGGGTCATCACATTCTCCACCTCTAAAACAAATATTCGTCCTCGAGAGGAGTTAGAAAAATACCTGAGCTGGTGAAAAGGTGGGAATATCTACTCTGCATGTCCGGTTCGGACTCCCAGGTAGCTGTCTCAATTGGCTGACCTCTCTCCATTGCACCGGAACTGAGGGATAACGTTTAGACCTCAACTGTCGGTCCTGCCGGGCTAGGATAGCTACCGGCTCCTCCTCATAAGTCAAATCTTTGTCCAATTGAATTGAGCTGAAATCTAACACATGGGACAAATCACCATGATATTTTCAGAGCATAGATACATGGAACACTGGATGAACTGCTGATAAACTAGGTGGTAGTGCAAGCTTGTAGGCTACTTCACCCACCCGTTCAAGAATTTCAAAGGGTCCGATATACCTAGGGCTTAACTTGCCCTCATTTCCGAATCTCATTACACCTTTCATAGGTGAAACCCGGAGCAATACTCTTTCTCCAGTCATGAATGCAACATCACGAACCTTACGGTCGGCGTAACTCTTTTGCCTAGACTGAGATGTACTAAGTCGATCCTGGATAACCTTGACCTTATCCAAGGCATCCTGTGCCAAATTAGTACCCAACAACCGAGCCTCTCTGACGAGCTCAAAACACACACCTAAATATGCTCGCTAGTCGAATATAGTAAAATATAATATTGTATCCATAGCGATTGGCGTTAAACAGTATTATTGTAGCTTGTAGCTAGATTGCTATCCAAGATGATCAACAATTGAGATTATATGATTAAGAACTAATATTAACTAAGATTCTATATCTAATTAACTAATGACAACTGAAGAAAATTAAGCAAATAGGATATCAATCGGTGAAAATAGGGGTTGATTGGATAGGTGCAAGATAATTGTCTGGGATTTAACTCTCGTTAATTCACTTCTAATGTTCAAGTGAGTCTCTCGAATTCACTCGATTATTAGTTCAAACGTTTAGTAGAAACTCCTCTCTCGATTAAGTCTCAACCTCACAATATGAACCAATTTATGCTCAGTGAAGATATGCACGGATTCGTAGTGGATTGGTCTTTAGGAGAACCTCTTACGATTATCCTCCTAACTAGGTCTAAACAATAACTGAACTAGCCTTTTTTGATTACTAAGAAGAATCAATGAGTCAACCAAAATACCCACCTTCTTCCTTGTGCTTTGGCTTGAGTGAGGATTGAATGATGAATTCCTTATGCTTTGGCTTCTCCACCTTCTCTCTAGCCTCCTTAGGTCTTAAATGTGTCAAAAGTCCCCAAAATACTATTTTTCCATATATTTATACCAAGTAGGATCGAGCCCAGATGATATCACCCTTTTCTAGCCGAAATAGGAAAACTTACAAACTTATTGTATTTTATGTGTCGCACTGTGCGTCGCCCAGCGCGTCACATTAGTGCTTTTTCCTGACATACCCCAAAAACCCAGTCTCTGAAGTTTGACATTTTCTGCATATTTTTACACTGATGCGTCGCACTGTGCGTCGCCTAGTGCACTGCACTAGTTGTGAATTTGGGAAAATGCAAAACAATCAAGTTGTAGACCATTGAATTATCTTTCAAAAGATATATTGTGGAGCCCAAACGGAGTTCTGAGAGAAAGGTTATATGCCTTTTACTGGACACTGTGCAATATGCCTGCTCGATTCTTCGTTTCGTTCTTAAAGTGCGGTATCATCCGTTGATCCCCGAACACGATCCCAACTTAATCCTTGGGCTTTTACTCAGACTTCAAAGCTTCAGAATAGCTTGAATTCATTCCATAACATCTATATAGATCGGAATCAGTTCTACAAGGTATAAAACACACAATTAGTGCAAAATACTAGCGATTAAAGCTCCAACTCAATTAAAGTGCAGTAAATTAGAGTGCGATAAGTGGCTAAAATATGAGATTATAGCCTACTATCAATACCCCACACTTAAGCCATTGCTCGTCCTTGAGCAATCAAACTACACGTTATGTAGACACGACCTTTTTAAACAACTCTCCTAATTCATTATACCCAAAATATTTAGAATAGACTAAGCACAATAGTGTAACATCTTCACCTCAAGCTTTGACTAAAAAGTACCATGCATTATTTACAACTTACTCACTTACTCTAACATAGAGGTCAACCATTGCCTTTCCTTCGTGAATTAAGTGCCCTCACATAACAATAGAGTGTAGTTCCACACACAATAGACATTAAGAACAGCTAAGAACTCAAGATAGAAAGAATTCACTCACTCTCAGAAATAACATTCATATGCCACAAAAGATTAACCATAGGCTTGCCCGTAGTGTACTACTCGACTAATTGAGCTCATTCAGTCAAGGATCAAGTAGGACTTTAATTGGTTGTAATGTAGGCTGCGGGACGGGTATGATACATTTAGATAGAAGAGTGACTATACCTCCCTAAGCACTTTAATACATACAATTTAACATTCAAAACTCCACACTTATGTTAAACCATACTCCACCTTAACATCAATATACATTAACTCACTTCTTCTTTAAGTACAATTACATCAAGAGTTACCACTTATCAAAGATCATTTTTCACAATCATACAACTATATTTTTCATTCTTTTTCAATTCAAGTGGCTCTTATTTTTTCAAAACTGTGCACCTTTCTCCTTATTTAATTAGTTCCACTCATACAAATATCCCCCACCCACACTTCAACTTGTACAACATTCATAATGATTTCAAGTGCTCAAGAGAAGTACAAGGTTCAAATAGATGGTCAATTCAAACAAATGGGTTAGGCTTGTAATGTTGTTGCCAAAGAAACAGGATTATAGGCTCAAAGGGTTAACTAAGATACGTAACAATTAGGTGGGTAAAATCATATAAATCTGGCTCAACAAAGAAATGTCTATATCACTTCCAAAACTGAATAAAACTACCATTTCGCTTTGTAAACACACGAGGCAAGTTCTAGACATCAAATGTAATGCATATAATTATACAAACCTCACACACACATAGAACATAACTCACTCAGGATTGGAATCATCAAGACACTCTAGTCAAAGTAGTTAAGCAAAGTTAAGATCATGCAATTTAATGTATTTATACAAGAGTCAAAAACTGAGCCTAAGCGTCACAACTAAAGTACTCCCTATTCTCAAGGAATAATAAAGTTAGAGGATATTGCTTCCAATTCAAATCATAACACACAGTTTCCTACTCCTAACAAAAATAAAAACTAACTATACCCGGTTTAAACAAAGCCCTTGGAAAAGAACCGCATCACAAAGAAAAATCAAGGGGGAATTATTATACTACCTAACAAAAGAAAAGCTTTTTGTATTTTTCTTTCGACTTAAATCCCTCAAGAAACCTGTCGTCGGGAAAAGTCAAAAAATTTTAAAATTTTGATGTTTGTTTTTTCAATTTTTACAAAACAAAAACTAAAACTAACATACAATATATAATTATCCCCCTACCCCACACTTTAAGTTGTGGCATATTCTCATGACACACAACTAAAAGCATAAGGTAAAGAAAACATCCCTGAATTTTCTTCTTTTCCGAGAACTTATGAACTCCACCCCTAATTCTGAATTCCTTCCTCGTTTTCGCTCCTTGGGATTCTTTATGAAGCTCATTAAGCCCAATTCTTCTAAGGATACCTGAAAGACCCGCTCTTTTCTTTATTTCTTGTCCTCATCTTGAGCGGTGATTGCTCGTTCATGATGATCCTTACTTGTTTCTGCATTCTTTTATAGGATCAATCCATACATATTCCTATAAATCCCCCAAAACAAAATCCACACGATCAAGGTTAGAATAAGAAAACAAAAAAAAAAGGTCAAGTGAATATTCCTCTGGTATATCCAAGACTATTTGTTTCTCATTCTCTTCTACCAAATGTTGCAAATGTGGAAAGATGGACGGGGGTTT
The DNA here is from genome assembly GCA_000715115.1 of Nicotiana otophora. Classification (NCBI taxonomy): domain Eukaryota; kingdom Viridiplantae; phylum Streptophyta; class Magnoliopsida; order Solanales; family Solanaceae; genus Nicotiana; species Nicotiana otophora. The sequence continues at coordinate 29,316 of AWOL01S0036929.1, read as the reverse complement.
GAACTCTTCTTTCGTTGCTTCACACTCAACCGCAGCCTTATTCTCAATCATCTCAGTTGAATCAGAGTCCTCTTATGCCGTGGAAATCTCCCTCTGTAGATGATCATCCTCTTGAAAAGGCTCATTCTCGCAGGGTATCTCCTCCATATATTCTCCATCACAACGCAATGAGATTTCTGAAAGTGTATTTACTATTTGGTTTACTTGCATTGTTAGGTTGTTTATGGATTCATCATTTTGTTTAAACCTCTCTACCAGTTTATTGATGAACTTATACATAAGCTCTTTTGAACTACCATTCTCCCCTTGAAGTGATTATCTCACTTCGCTTCCATTCCAGTTATAATAAGGGTATTCATCCCACCCAACCACAGTCAAGATTGTGCGCATATGAATCCTCATACCTGTATGGACTAGAAACAGAGTGAGAGTGTTCAATATATGAACCATAGGAGGAATACATACCTGCTTGACAGTCAACCCATAGATGATTTCCACCGCATTTGAAACACATAGCAGACCGCTGATAATATTCAGCTCCTAACGCTTTAACCATTTTCTTAGGCTGGTTGCACTCCATCTTCACAGCATTTAGAGTTCAATATCTACAGTATCTTCTCCAACTTATTAGGAACTACACAATAAATCTTGAAAAGAAATTAACTAATAAAGAAAATAAAATAGAAAAGGAAAATAAAAAGAATTAAAAACCTAAAACCTAATTCCTAAATTAGCACTATAAACACATAACTATGAAATCAAATTATAGTAGATGTGAACAGTAGTGCTGCCACTGTTCAAGCACCATAACTCCGCCGTCCGGCGGTGAAAATTCACAAGATTGGTCTCAAAAGAAGCTCTTACCCTTTGTGCACAATCCCCAATTGGTTTCATCCTCAAAATCGTACCCAATTGCTACAAATCTGATGATTAGCATCACAGTTACTGTAGCGCTATAGCAGCTTCCATGGCTGCCATCGTCTCTCCCCAGCTCCAAGCTGTGGGAGAGTCCATTCAAAACAATAGTGAAACACATCCTAATCATAATCCAAAAGAATCATATGCATCGCAGATCATACCAAAACGATCTGTCGCAAATTCGTCAAAGGTCAAGCTATATCCGGTAACGTTTGAGCATGGAGAACCAACTATAGAATTTACCATGGATAAGGTTAATGAGTTTACAAGAGAAGAAGGACTGCATCAAGCAGTTTTAATGAAGTTTTCATACGGAAAACCTGAGCTACAGGAATTTAGAAAAATGTTTTTGTCGCAATTCGATGTTCAAGGTCGCTGCAATATTGGACTGCTAGAGTATCGTCATCTATTGGTTAGATTTGATCTCTAAAACGATTATGTTCAGTTCTTATCAAGATCAACTGGATATGTCAAGGCAAAAGGTAATGAATTCTTTTTCAGACCTTTTCCATGGACGTTAGGATTCAATCCAAAAGAGGAAACGTCCATGGCAGTTGTGTGGATCTCTTTTCCAGGTTTCCCGCCTAATATTTTTACGAAGAGGTCATTATTGTCTATTGCTTCCGCTGTGGGTAAAGCTCTTGCTGTGGACAAGGCAACACAAGAGAGAACTAGACCTAGTGCAGCGAGGGTAAAGGTTATACTTGATCTTTTGGACAAACATCCTAAAAAGGTTAAGCTACTTATTGTGGACAGAATTTCGGGTAAAACTATCGTGCATTACCAGGAGGTGATGTATGATAATCTTCCTACATATTGCACTTATTGCAAGCATCAAGGACATGATGAAAATGTTTGTCGAGTGATGAAGGAACAAGCAGGAAAGGAGGTGAGGGCAGAGGAAGTAACAGTTGGCAGTAATCTGCCTGTTGTAGAGGTGACCAATTCTGACAAGTTACAAGGTGATGCTAGGGACTATCTGAATGCCAAAAGAATGAATCAAAGAGCTATGGAAATAGCAGGTGGTAAGCTGGTTGATAAAGCAACAAAAAAAGTTTTGGTCGAGCAGTAGGTTTTGCAAAATGAAGGAGGAAAACAAATTGTTAATTTGAACAATGAGAAAGTGATGAGTCGAGAAGCTAATGGTATATTAGTATGTGAGACCTCAACGATTGATAAGGGTCAATCTAAACCTACACGAGATGTTCCTGCTACAACAGCCTTAGCAAGGATCTTTAATGTTGTGAACCCAGTTGTGCAAGCTTTTGATAAGACAAAGGATCGAGCTGCTGGTGGTTTGTCAACTGATGCAGGCCTACCAAGTTATGCACTTTTGAATGAGGACGACTTAGCTGGGCCAGGAGTGTCCAGTAGTACTCAGGCTGTTGGTGCATTGAATGCAAATGGGAAATCTAAGGTGCAAGGTATTGTCACTACTACTGAGTACTACTGGACACTCCTGGCCGATTAATGCAATGAAAAAACTTGGGCATCTTCAGCAGATGATGGATGCTAGTGCATTAGCTGCAGCAGTTCAAAATAATGCAAAAGTAGCAGGTGCACAAGTTGATACATCTGCCAATATTGAATCAGCTTTACAAGCAGCTCGTATAGATGTTGTTGTCGCTATTGGATCAGATGTTGCAGGGGTTGGCCAAACTTCTAATGACCAACGAAAATCTGAGGATCAACAGGTTACTAAAGTAGCCTCTAAAGCTAATGATGCTAACAGGGAAGGACAGGAAAGTGGCAAGGGAGATGTTGTTACTGGAGATTGTGGAACTGCTGAAGGTTTAAACTTAGAGGATGCTGATGCATTCAAGACAGATGGTGATCGAGCTACTGCTGGGGTTGTGCAACCTACAGCTGCACATGCTGATTTAATTGAAAAATCATCAGGTCCAACATCATCTCTTCAACTATTGGATAAATCAAAAACAATAGATTGGACAGTAGTAAACCGTACACAATCCTCACCTAGCAAAAACAATGTTTCAGTTCACAAAACTCAGTCTAGTGCAGCAAGAAATATTTCTGTTTTTAACTCGTTTGACACTTCGATAAATCAACAAGTTCTGGAAGATGTTTGGGAGGAAGGGCAGCAAGTTCATCATGAGTCAAATATAAAATCTAGGCAATCTCCAGCCATTGGAAAACAACAACAGCATTTAATTCCAATTTCCAGCAGTAGCAAACAAGATCAAGGCAGTGAAAATTTGATGAAAGATTTGATTGTTCGAGAGGAGCTAACAGGCAAGGCACACAGTTCTAATACTCCTACACTGCATTTTTCCAGCCCTCACGTGGAACAAATCATCAAGAGGTCCAGAATGCAATGCTGATGAATACTAATATGGTTAAACAACCAATGGTCACTTTGAACACCTTCATTTTTGAAGTACCATCACAATCTTTGGAGTCCTGTAGTGAATACGGAGGTGAGCAAGGGCAGTTGATGTTGTCCTCTAGAAATAACAATGAAGTTACACAGGCAAATGTGAGGGGGATGGTTATCAAATCTAAGTTCTGGGCAGACCAACGCGAGGATGACGATGAAGAGGACTGGGGTGATAAGTATGCTGGAAACTCGACTGAGGAGGATGATCAAGATAGTGAAGATGATGGTGTGCTTTCCGTTGGCACACCATCTTTGCCAAAAATTGGCAGCTCTACAATGGTAAGTTCCAGCAGCAAACTTAATGCAAAAGCACCAGTTTTTGTGCCTAAAACTGGACATCAACATATAGGAACAAGCACAACAGGTGTTTCTCTGTTGGAAAATGCAGCACCAATTAGGCCTGGACAACAGCAGAGTATTACAATCACATCAGCTGCTACCTTTGTGGAGGATCAATATGCAGTAATACCATCAGTTATTGAACAGCAGCAGCAAATTGCAAACTTGCCAGATGCTGTAATATAAACTTCAAATGTTGAACAGCAGCAGCAGCAGCAGGAATTAGCAGCAGCACCGTCGAGTGCTGGACAGCAGCAACAAAATGCAACCATGTCAGCTGCTTTAATATTGACTTCAAAGGCTGGAAAGCAGCTGCAAGAGTTAAATGCACCACTGATCACTTTGGAGGACAGAAAATTACTAGACTCGATGGTAAGTTCCCTAACCTGTAAACTCGCTAAACCTTTCTGCTTTTAGCACTGGTCGTGTGGGTAAGAACAGGAACAAGATACAAGGCATAGAACTACAACAAAACAAGTCAACTTTGGCAAATATGCACGATAGGAATGTCTTGATGAAACAGGGTCTTGATCAAAGCTTGCCACTTCTAGTGAACGTGGGAAGGGATGTTTATGAGGATTGAGATGAAGATGCAATATTGCAACAATGTCGGACAGAGACAGCCAAAAAAGGTGATTTATCACCTATGCACAGTGGACAAAGTAAGAAGACTCATACAAGGAAGAAGAGTTGGGACGACAAATTGAATGAGGAAGTAAACGTTAGGTGACTTCCAATGAGAGTTGCAAAACAAAAACAAGCTTCCCCAGCTACATCTACGATATCCAATCGTTCAAAAAAGAAGTCATGAATTTTGAAGACATTTTGAAGAGGTGTGGAGAAGATGAAAAGGAATTACAACTTGAAGAAGTTACAAGTTTGGGCAAGAAGGGACAAGACTTTAATTCATACTACATTTTATTCTATCACTTTGTTAGTATAGTCATTTGTAATATTATCACAGAGTATGTTATAAACTCTGTGATGATCATAGAATATTTGGTGCTTTCTAGTTCTTACTTTTTACATGCATGCTAGTAGGTGAGGCTATTTTATGACTCGATAGGATTAGTAAGGTAAGGTTTAGCACAGTTTGTGTTGCTTTAGTCCTATTCCTTTGGAAAGATATCCAAACGGCTATAAGATTATATGCCCTCGTGAGACTTTGCCGGAAGCTACACCATGATCCTCTACATGAGGCTGCCATCATAAGGCAATGAGAGGCGCAGAGGAGTGACTATATAGCCAAGGCATATAGGCAACACTACTAGTGCTATTGTCCCCCTTATTTTGTACTCTTCCTATGTGGTTTCTTTCTTTTTTTTTCTTTTATTATTATTAATAAAATAGCTACTAGGCATGCCTAGTAGTATAATTTGCCAAAAATAAAGAAGAAGAATTAGCACTACAAACTATTTCAAATACTATTGATTGCCAATCCCCTAAAACGGCGCCAAACTTTGACGAGCTCAAAACACACACCTAAATATGCTCGCTAATAGAATATAGTAAAATATAATATCGTATCCACAGGGATTGACATTAAATAATATTATTGTAGCTTGTAGCTAAATTTCTATCCACGATGATCAACAATTGAGATTATATGATTAAGAACTAAAATTAACTAAGACTCTAGATCTAATTGACAAATGACAACTGAACAAAATTAAGCAAAGAAGATATCAATCAGAGAAAATAGGGTTTGATTGGATAGGTACAAGATAATTGTCTAGGATTTAACTCGAGCTAATTTACTTCTAATGTTCAAGTGAGTATCTCCAATTCACTCGATTATTAGTTCAAACGTTTAGTAGAATTTCCTCTCTCGGTTAAGTCTCAACCTCACAATATGAACCAATCTATGCTTGGTGAAGATACACACGAATTCGTAGTGGACTGGTCTTTAGGAGAACCATATTCGATTATCCTCCTAACTAGGTCTAAACAATAATTGAACTAGCCTCTTTCGATTACTAAGAAGAATCAATGAATTCAACCAACAAGATGATGCAAAAATATCACAAATGTTACCCCCCATGTTTTCGTACGTGAAAGTATGCCATAAGTGAATTGATGAAAGCTCGAGAATGAGATATTACATCCCGCATTTTTGTACGTTAAAATTTCGTCGTAAGTTAATCGACGTGAATTCGGTAATGAGGTTATTTTGAAATTATAAGCATTATGCTATTTCAAACACGTGATGAGTAAATTCGTGAAGGAGAAAGGGTAAGCAAATCGAAGAAAATGAATTTCGTCGAAATTTTATATTTTGGGATAAAATACAGCCCGAGCTAAAATACCCGGTATTTATGGACTAATACATACAAGGTACCACATGGCCATGATAGTGAGGTGTATAAAGTGTGTTAAAAGTAGGTAGTATTTTAAGTAATTTAAGATAATTCTTAATTATGTGGGTAATTGGTTAATTATTAATTTAATGGGAGATTAACCATGTAATTAAGGAATTAAGTGGATAATTGTTGGATAAGCCTAAAGGGCTCAACGTGGCAGCAAATCAAATTGGGAGACAAATGACTCTTTGGTTTGCAAACTATGTGGCATAATTAGAACAATGGTTGGCTAAGTAATCCACATAAAGTGGGGACCACATCATCTCAAACATTAAGATTTTGTAAGTAAGATGGGTAAGTAAGATTCTGTAAGTAAGACTTTGTAAGTAAGATGGTAGGTAACATGAGTAATTCATATATGCATCTGCATATATCACGTAAGCACGTAAGACCTTCAACCAATTCCTACAAGGATTCCAACGTCAGCAACCTCAATCCAAAGAGATTTTTAGCACCTTAGCAACGTGAGATTTTGCGATTCTACGGGAGTACGGTGCAATCTTTCTCAAGAATATCATGCGCATTTTCCCTACTCCAGGTATGTTAAAGGCTATCCCTTCTTTCTTTTGGCATGATCCAAATGATACAAATAAAACGAGCAAAATACATAACTTTCATAAATAACTATATTCATAGAAATACTAGGGGTGTCTATATTCTTGATTCCCCGTGTGTCTTATTATTCTATCATCTGTTCATGGGTCTCAGAAAATACGTAAGTTGATAAATTTATTTTATGACATTAATCAAAGGTATAATGGTCCTATGACGTTCCGAGAGATTTTATTGAAGTATTTCATATGCATTTCATTCATTTATACATGTACATTGACTCATGACCAGATGGAGTTATATACGTGTATATATGTATATTATATGTATATGGGATATGGAAAAAGGTTACGGCGCTATATACGCACCACCACCTGATCAACTGGTATACGTTGATGATTTTGCCCACAGTGACCGAGATGATATGATGGGATGCCCTCAGAGGCTTTATGATGTTATGAATGCATATACTTATGCATGGAATGACATTTATACGCATATGCATGACATTATAAAAAATGAAATGATTCACAGAGCTATGCAGACGTACATGTTGATCTTTTACTTTATATTTCTCCCATGTCTATTATTTACTGATTTTCATTCCTTACATACTCGGTACATTATTTGTACTGACATCCCTTTTGCCTGGGGATGCTGCATTTCATGCCCGCAGGTCCTGATAGACAGGTCGAGAGCCCTCTAAGTAGGCTATCAGCTCAGCGAAAGATGTTGGTGCCCTCCATTTGCTCCGGAGTTGCTTGTTTGGTCAGTATGATTTAGATATGTATTGTTTGGTATGGCGGGATTCTGTCCCGACCTTTATGACAATTATGTATTCTTAGAGGCTTGTAGACAGATGTCATGTACGTAAAATATTGTATGGCCTTGTCGGCCTATGTTCAGTATACGAGTGGTTATTTTGGTCTTATAGGCCATATGTCTTATGTGTAAATTGGTATTACATATTGTATTCTACTTATCTCACGCATCCTTTCTGGCTCAGTTATCTATGATAGTATGATATGAAAAGATACGTTATGTTGGTACTCGGTTGAGTAAGGTACCGGGTACCCGTCGCGGCCCATCAGTTTGGGTCGTGACAAAAGTGGTGTCAGAGCAGTTCTGTCCTAGGGAATCTACAAGCCGTGTCTAGTAGAGTCTTGTTTATGGGTGTGTCGTGCACCACACTTATAAGAAAAAGGCTACAGGGCATTTAGGACTATCACTCTTTCTTCTTACTCTAGATCGTGTGGTAGAGCTCAGTTATAAGAACTCAATTTCCTAAACTCTATCCTATTCATAATACTATGACGCCTACATCCAGTAAGGCGGTTGGTAAGAGATTGAATGTGGCCATGGAAGAGTTGAGTCAGAGGAACTCGATTTTGCATGATGCTTATGATGGATAAATGTAAGGTCTTCAGCAGATCATGTATGTACTAAGACGTGTAAGCCTTTTGATAAGGGGCCTTAAGGCAGGAATATCTATCCACCCCTATGGTGAAAGGCAATGAGAGATTCAGATGATTGATACAAGTTTCACCAAGTAAAAGAAGCAAGATGAAGAAGGGTACGAGGTTCCCAACTGATGAAGATTATTAGTATTTAAAATTCAGTAGAGGAGTATAAGCCTTTTGAGTTACCTACAACAATAACAGAGGTATGTATAATTGGCCACACCCATCTCATTTATACCCTATTGGGGGCTAACAGGTATAGTTTAAGAAAAGGACGGGATATCAGGATCCGGGTGGGGTTAGAGTAACCCAAAATGGTGAATGGATTGTTTGTGTTAGTTGACATTTCCGAAGGATATTTCAAAGGTGCTGATAGATCTCCTTGTGAGACACCCAGATGGTACATTCTAAAATAGTACAACTAGATATGAGTACTATAAAGATAAGCATTGGAATCCTGGAAAGGATAAATATTACCTTAGTGTAGCTCCTGTCCCTAGTAGGGAAAGGATGTTAGGAAACCCAAAGAGCCAGTAGATGGAGCAAGGGGAGCTAAATGCAAAAGAATGTCTTGTTCGAGTTTTCAAAATAAAGTGATAGACATAAATGTTAGGGGGAAATAAGAAGAGAGTTAATGAAGCATTATGAGTAAGATGTGATACATGGATGACAACGGTAGAGCAAAAAGATGACTATATTACAGAGTCTATAGTCAAGTGAAGGAAAGGACGAGAGGTGACAGTCTTTGAGACAACAAAAGAGTATAGGCCATAAAGTCATATACTCATTTCAAGAAATAATTTCGTGATTCCAACGCGACTACCAGAATGAAAAGTTAGACCTAGAGTAACAGAAATCAGTATGGACTGGTGAATAAAATAAACTAAACATTAATTAGGGACTGAGTGATTTGATAATAGTCGGCATCATGGGAGATTCAGGGATTGCGTTCTGGCAATAATAGAATGGACGACATAAGAATAACCCTTAAAGGTCATTCAGGAAGACGCTTCCCTAAAGCAAGCAATGTGAGCAAAGTTAAGCGTAAGGGACTGTGTGTGCTAGTTACACTAAGTTTCACCCTCGCGAGTAAGGAAATTTGTTATCCTTGGTACAGAAGGATTACCGCGAGGCGAGTAAGGGCCATCGATGATGTGAAAAGACGTCAAAGATGAAGAGGTAAAACATCTATACGTAGATCATCGTAGCACTAAATCTTAGTGCTCCCCTAAAGGGGGGAATATAGTGTGATGTGGCATTAAGTCAGAATTAATTGGTTCTAGTAACTATTGAATGGTAAAGGAAGAATGTAACAAAAAAATGAGAAAGGGATGAGATTGCACTCATTCAAATCCTACAGATATGATATGATTCTAGAACAATATCCAAGCACGGCGTCAAGGAGAGGAAGTAAGGGTTCCTACCCTAGATATTATTGATAGATAAGGAACTAGTGCGAGACGTAAGTTAAGACAAAGGAAATAACCTAAGAAAGATTACGCGGAATATTGATATGAGAGTGGGCCAACGAGTAGTTAGTAGTTGATTCAGGAATAGCCTAGTTATGGCTAAACAAGAGGACACAGACAAATCAACAGATTGTGCAAGACGAACATAGTGGACCCCAACATGGGGAATTCAGCCTCGCAGATACGACATCATGACCCTTGGGAAATATTCAGACAAGAGTTGAGGTAGTTAAAGGAACCGTATAAATGTTATGGAAAAAAAAATAGTCTCACTGGGAAGACAGTCAAAACTTCAGTTTAGGAGCAACCCTACAAGCACAAGTGCATGGAAATAAGTAACTACGGATTATTATAGGGGAGGAAGAACATCAAAAATTCCGTCAAGTATACGATGTAATAAGCTCGCAACTTTACAAGAGTCACAGGGTCCTCCCTAAATACGACAATGAAAGACTAGCTGAGGAAATAAGGAAGAAGGCTTCAACCTAAGCATAGTAACTTGAAGAAGAAATGGTCTTGTAATAGCAGTCTCACTACAACATTGTATGCAATCCATAAGAAAGTGGCACCTATCGGAACTAATGAGCGGGAAATGAAACCAAAAGTAATACTTGAGATCGTATGAGTTGCACGAAAATTCCGGCATGCGTGGGAACTAAGATAAGTTAAGTAGGCACGCAACAAGCGGCAGAATGACCAGAAGAAGTAATAGCTTACGTTTAAAGAAAGCTGGGAAGGAACAAAAGGAATAATTCGATCAATGATCTAAAGTTAGCTCCACTTAAGAGTTCGGAGTATTATCTATGCAGCATATATGTCGACAATTATACAGGCGTAGAAGACCCCGGTATAAGTTAAAAGAGAGAATTGAGACCAGGGCATAAACAAAGGATTGAATTGTTACAAGATTGTATCCTGGATATTCCGTAGTGTCCATGAAGGGCTAAAGAAACAACTAATACCATGAGCCATAGATCAGAAGACAACTTAAGCCTACATAAAGGCTGATCAGAAGGAAGAGGAAACTAAAGAATTACATCAACCAAGTAAATCAGGAATCTGATTATTGGCCCAAACAATTATAGAAATCGTGATTGAGAACCTTGCAGGATCATCCTTAATATCAAAGATATAAGAGATAGTACAACAAAACCACCATATTCTATAATGGCCCTACGATAGAGCCAGTTAGAAGAGTACCAGCCTCATAAAAAGTCAGCATGAAGCTACCACCAGATTATGTATGCACCAGAGGTGCAAGTATTATAAGAGAGCTTCAAGTTGGGGATGTGAATTATACCTATGTGAAATGGAGGTATCATGAAGGAGATAGAAGATGTGATGCGAAACTTTAAGGTAAGGAAGGTAAAGGTGAACAACGTACTAGATACTCAAATGCAGAAAGTTGTGAATAGTCCATACTTCGGATAGAAGGTTAGAAGTGCGGGGATTCAATATCCAAGAATGATAGCGGCATCTTTAGTGGTATATCTTGCAGCCTATGGTTTCTAGGTATCAAGAGGTCTAGTTAAGAGAGTAAAAGAAGAGTTAGAGATGATGTGATGTCTCGCTTGATGTTCCAGAATAACACAAGGAAATCTATGGTGCAAGCAAGTTTAAGGAAGGTTGCGAATAATATAAATAGATATATGTAGGTCGCAAGCTAAAGTATGGTAGAGCGACAAGGTTTTAGAAAGACAGGAGTAAGGATAAGAAAAGGCAAGTAAGAAGGTGACGAAAATGGATAAGTCATCGGGGTTACGCCCATGAAAACAAGTGAGCCGATGGTTTCTCTAAAGTTATAGATAGCTTAGTATAGCCTGAATAAACTCAAATAAGTCTAAGACTAGTAGCATTTAGAAGAAATGGAATGCTGCACTGATAATAGAATGGGGGTATAATTGTGACAAATAAAGGATGACGTTTGGGTCTTTGATTGAGTAATGATTTGAAGAAGAAGAAAAAAAAGGGATTTCATGAATTGTACATGATTAAAATACCCACGTAAGGTAAATCACATTGGGACACTATGAAATATTATTATGGAAGTATAGTATCATATCGCCCCCAGGTGGATCAGGAAAATCACTTCAAATGTTCTATGATGCAACGTGAACCCTAGTGATTACGTAAGAGGTTTCAAGTTACTAGTGGTAAATTGTAGATCAATATTGAGGTAAATCAATAATGGATGGACAAAAGTCACAAAGTATGAGATGAGATTGGGCCATCACTCTTAAGATGAACAGTAATGAAGAAGCATTAAAGGACTTAGATTTATACATATGGGATGAGCAACGAGAATAACCTGGAGTTTGGTAGCAGGCCTCAGTAACGATAAATCGAAGTAAGAGTTATGGTATATTATGACCTACCTAGATGCAGTAAAGTCACACGGATGGATAATCGGGGCTATGAAACAAGATATAGCAATAGTCGTAAAATCGACAAAGTACCGAGCGAAGGACTTCAGTATATATATAGATGCCCAGAGGGACATCTTGTCAAGTTCTGTATATGTTCACAAAGTGAGGCCTAGAGATTGGCTAAAAGCTGAAGGAAAGAGTCGCATAGGCGCATTTATAAGGTCAGAGTCGTACAAGCTGCATGATAGAAGGTAGCAACAGTTACGAGATTGGAAGGATTCCGACCACAAGTCGTGGTGTGAGAAAGAGGCCTAAAGGGATGGGATGCTCTGGCCTTTGGATTATTCACAGAATAGTTGCCTAGATAGCAAGAAGAGTACTAAAGTATTCGGAAGATATAAGTTATGATAATGATAAATGCAACAGTCAACATTCGAGGACGAATGTTCCAAAGGGGAAAATGATGTTACACCCCATGTTTTCGTACGTGAAAGTATGCCATAAGTGAATTGATGAAAGCTCAGGAATGAGATATTACATCCCGTATTTTTGTAGATTAAAATTTTGTCGTAAGTTAATCGACGTGAATTCGGTAATGAGGTTATTTTGAAATTATAAGCATTATGCTATTTCAAACACAACAACAACAACAACAACAATCCAGTAGAATCCCATTAATGGGGTCTGGGGAGGGTAGTATGTACGCAGACCTTACCCCTACCCCGAAGGAGTAGAGAGGCTGTTTCCGAAAGACCCTCGGCTCAAAAAAAA
>AWOL01S0036929.1:0-16440 GCA_000715115.1 Nicotiana otophora | reverse complement strand
CTCCACCTCCACTCATCCGGCATCCTCTTCCCCTCAAAAATACTATTAAACAACCTAGTCAACCACTCCAAACCTGCTCGCCCCACACACTTCCAAAATTCCACCGGAATCTCGTCTGGACCGGTCGCTCTGCCCCTACTCATCTTACGCATAGCTTCCACGACCTCCTCAACCTCGATACGCCTGCAGTACCCAAAGTCACGGTGACTCTCGGAATGCTCCAATTCGCCTAGCACAATATCCCGATCCCCTTCTTCATTCAGAAGTTTATGAAAGTAAGTCTGCCATCTCCTCTTAATCTGGGCATCTTCCATCAATACTCTACCATCTTTGTCCTTGATACATCTCACTTGGTCCAAATCTCGAGCCTTCCTCTCCCTCAACTTGGCCAGCCGGAATAACTTCTTCTCCCCACCTTTTTTCCCCAATTCCTCGTACATACGACCATAACCCGCAGTCTTAGCCTCTGTGACCGCCAGCTTAGCCTCCTTCCTAGCTGCCCTATACCTCTCCATGCACACTCGCTCTCCTCTTCACTTATGCTATTTCAAACACGTGATGAGTAAATTCATGAAGGAGAAAGGGCAAGCAAATCGAAGAAAATGAATTTCGTCGAAGTTTGATATTTTGGGATAAAATACGGCACGAGCTAAAATATCCGATATTTATGGACTAATACCATAAAAGGTACCACATGAACATGATAGTGAGGTGTATAAAGTGTGTTAAAAGTGAGTAGTATTTTAAGTAATTTAAGATAATTCTTAATTATGTGGGTAATTAGTTAATTATTGGTTTAATAGGAGATTAACCATGTAATTAAGGAATTAAGTGGATAATTGTTGGATAAGCCTAAAGGGCTCAACGTGGCAGCAAATCAAATTGGGAGAAAATTAAATTTGGTTTGCAAACTATGTGGCATAATTAGAATAATGGTTGGCTAAGTCATCCACATAATGTGGGGCCCACATTATTTCAAACATTAAGATTTTGTAAGTAAGACTTTGTAAGTAAGATGGTAGGTAACGTGAGTAATTCATATATGCATCTGCATATATCACGTAAGCACGTAAGACCTTCAACCAATTCCTATAAGGATTCCAACGTCAGCAACCTCAATCCAACGAGATTTCTTAGCACCTTAGCAACGTGAGATTTTGCGATTCTAAGGGAGTACAGTGCAATCTTTCTCAAGAATATCATGCGAATTTTCCCTACTCCAGGTGTGTTAGAGCCATCCCTTCTTTCTTTTGGCATGATACAAATGATACAAATGAAACAAGCAAAATACACAACTTTCATAAATGACTCTATTCATAGAAATACTAGGGGTGTCTATATTCTTGATTCCCCATGTGTCTTATTATTCTATCATCTGTTCATGGGTCTCAGAAAATACGTAAGTTGATAAATTTATTTTATGACATTAATCAAAGGTATAATGGTCTTATGACGTTCTGAGAGATTTTATTAAAGTATTTCATATGCATTTCATTCATTTATACATGTACATTGACCCATGACCAGATAGCGTTATATACGCATATATATGTATATTATATGTATATGGGATATGGGAAAAAGTTACGATGTTATATACGCACCACCACCTGATCAGCTGGTATATGTTGATAATTTTGCCCACATTGACCGAGATAATATGATGGGATGCCCTCACAGGCTTGATGATGTTATGAACGCATATATCTATGCATGGTATAACATTTATACGCATATGCATGTCATTATAAAAAATGAAATGATTCACAGAGCTATGCAGATATACATGTTGAGTCTTTTACTTCCATGTTTCTCTCATGTCTATTATTTACTTATTTTCATTCCTTACATACTCGGTACGTTATTTGTACTGACGTTCCTTTTGCCTGGGGACGCTGCATTTCATGCCCGTAGGTCCCGATAGACAGGTCGAAAGCCCTCCAAATAGGCTATCAGCTCATCGAAAGATGTTAGTGCGCTCCATTTGTTCCGGAGTTGCTTGTTTGGTCAGTATGATTTAGACATGTATTGTTTGGTATGGAGGAATTCTGTCCCGACCTTTATGACAATTATGTATTCTTAGAGGCTTGTAAATAGATGTCATGTACGTAAAAGATTGTATGGCCTTGTCGGCCTATGTTCAGTGTACAAGTGGTTATTTTGGTCTTATAGGCCCGTATGTCTTATGTATAAGTTGGTATTACATGTTGTATTGTACTTATCTCACAGCATCCTTTCTGTATCAGTTATCTATAATAGTATGATATGAAAAGATACGTTATGTTGGTACTCGGTTGAGTAAGGTACCGGGTGCCCGTCGCGGCCCATCGGTTTGGGTCGTGACAACAAGTTATGCCTCTCTCGATTACATGAACATGTGAATATAGATGCAATAATTAAATCACCCAAAATAATTCAATACATAAAAACTAGAGTTAATATCTACAAACAATCATCAAAACACCAAATCATCAATCCCTAAAGAGAACTACTCCATAGATATGGAGTAATTCATCATAAATATAAAGAAAAGCATTAAATTATCCAAACTCTTGTCTTGAGTGAGGATTGAATGATGAATTCCTTGTGCTTTAGCTTTTCCACCTTCTCTCTAGCCTCCTTAGGTCTTAGATGTGTCAAAAGTCCCCAAAATACTGTTTTCCATGTATTTATACCAAGTAGGGTCGGGCCCAAATGAAATCACCCTTTTCTAGCCGAAATAGGAAATCTTGCAATCTTATTGTATTTCATGCATCGCCCAGTGCGTCGCATTAGTGCTTTTTCCTGACAGACCCCCAAAACCCAGTCTCTGAAGTTTGACATTTTCTGCAGATCTTTACACTGATGCGTCACACTGTGCGCCTCACTAGTTAGGAATTTGGGAAACTGCAAAACAAGAAAGTTGTATCCCATTGAATTAGCTTTCCAAAGATATATATTGGAGACCAAACAGAATTCTGAGCGAAACATTATGTGCATTTTATTGGACATTGCGCAATATGCCTGCTCGATTCTTCGTTTCGTTCTTAAAGTGCGGTATCATCCGTTGATCCCCGAACACGATCCCAACTTAATCCTTGGGCTTTTACTCAGACTTCAAAGCTCCAGAATAGCTTGAATTCATTCCATAACATCTACATAGATCGGAATTAGTCCTACAAGGCATAAAACACACAATTAGTATAAAACACTAGCGATTAAAGCTCCAATTCAATTAAAGTGCAGTAAATTAGAGTGCGATAAGCGACTAAAACATGAGATTATAGCCTACCATCACTCTCCCGGTTCAAACCAGCCAACTGGCTAACGGTATCACCTCCCGTATAATGCTTCATACGGAGCCATTTAAATGCTTGACTGGTAGTTGTTCTTATAGGCAAACTCTGCAAGTGGCAAGAATTAATCCCAAGAACCTCCAAAATCTATAATACAAGAGCGAAGCATATCTTCCAATATCTGAATAGTGCGCTCTTATTGTCCGTCTGTCTGTGGATGAAATGTTGTACTCAACTCAACCCGCGTGCCTAACTCACGTTGCGCATCTCTCCAGAAGTGCGAGGTGAACTGCGTACCTCAATCTGAAATAATAGACACGGGCACACCGTGAAGGCGGGCAATCTCACGAATGTAAATTTCAGCTAACCTCTCTGAAGAATAGGTAATTGCACCTGGAATGAAATGTGCTGACTTGGTCAACCTGTTCACAATGACCCATACTGCGTCAAACTTCTTCTGAGTCCCTGAGAGTCCAACAACAAAATCCATAGTGATATGCTCCCAATTCCACTCAGGAATTTCTAACTTCTGAAGCAAACCACCAGGTCTCTGATGCTCGTATTTAACTTGCTGACAATTCAAACACCAAGATACGCATGCAACTATATCCTTTTTCATTATTCTCCACCAATAATGTTGCCGCAAACTGTGGGCCTCTTCAAGAATTAATTCATGAAGCCCATTCACATTAGGAACACAAATACGACCCTGCATCCGCAGAACTCCATCATCTCCCACAACAACTTGCTTAGAACCACTGTGCCGCACCGTGTTCTTAAGGAAAAGAAAATGAGGATCATCATACTGTCGCTCTCTGATGCGCTAATATAAAGAAGACCGAGCGATTATGCAAGCTAGAACCCGACTGGGCTACGAAACATCTAACCTCATAAAACTGATTGGCCAAAGTCTGAACATCTGTAGCTAGTGGCCTCTCACCAACTGGAATATATGCAAGGTTGCCCATACTCACAACCTTTCTACTCAAAGCATCGGCCACCATATTGTCCTTTCCTGGGTGATACAAAATGGTGATATCATAGTCTTTCAATGGCTCCAACCATCTTCTCTGCCTCAAATTGAGATCTTTTGGTTTGAATAGATACTGTAGACTATGATGATCTGTGAATACTTCACATGACATGCCGTAAAGGTAGTGCCTCCAAATCTTTAGCGCATGAACAATGGCTGCTAATTCTAAGTCATGAACATGATAATTCATCTCGTGAACATTCAACTGTTGTGATGCATATGCAATCACCCTTCCATCTTGCATCAATACTGCACCGAGTCCAATACGAGATACATCATAATACACCGTGTACGATCCTGAACCTGTGGGCAACACCAACACTGGCGTCGTAGTCAAAGCAGTCTTGAGCTTCTGGAAGCTCAACTCACACTCGTTTGACCATCTGAATAGAGCACCCTTCTGGGTCAGTCTGGTCAATGGGTTTGCTATAGATGAAAACCCTTCCACAAACCGGCGATAGTAACTGCTCCTTCAATTCTTTTAACTCCAGCAGGGCCATATGGTATGGTGGAATAGAAATGGGCTGAGTGCCCGGGGCCAAATCAATACAGAAGTCAATATCTCTGTCGGGTGCCATCCCCAACAAATCTGTAGGAAATACTTCTGGAAATTCACGAACAACTGGTACTGAGTCCATAAAAGGAACATCCGCACTGGGATCGCGAATATAAGCAAAATAGGCTAGACACCCCTTCTCGACCATACGCTGAGCCTTCATATAAGAAATAACCCTGCTGGTAGAATGACCAGGAGTTCCTTTCCACTCTAATCGAGGTAACCCCGGCATGGCTAAGGTCACCGTCTTGGCATGACAATCCAATATAGCATAATAAGGTGACAACCAATCCATACCAAATATGACGTCAAAATCTACCATGTCGAGAAGTAGAAGATCCACACTAGTCTCAAGGCTCCTAATAGTAACCACGAACGAACGATAGACATGATCTACCATAACAAAGTCTCCCACCAGCGTGGACACATAAACAGACGCACTCAGAGTATCACGAAGCACAACCATATATAAAGCAAAGTAGGAGGACACATAGGAGTAAGTAGATCCTGGATCAAATATAACTGAGGCATCTCTATGGCAAACTGGAACAATACCTGTGATCACGGCGTCGGATGACTCGGCCTCAGGCCTAGCTGCGAAAGCATAGAATCGGAGCTGGGCCCCACCAGTCTGAACTATATCTCTGGGATAGGCCATAGCTCGCTGGCCTCCACCTCTAACAGTCTGACCTCTACCTCTAGTAATCTGACCTCCACCTCTAACAGTCTGACCCCTGCCCATAGCTGGTCGGGCGAGCGATGGAGCAACCGGTGCCGGTATAATGCCATGAGAATTTTGCTGAGATCTGTTGCTCAACAACCTAGGGCAATGCCTCTTGATGTGACCAATGTTCCCACACTCATAACACTCATCCTGCTGTCATGGCTGCTAAAGCTGACCTGAACGGGTCGAATAGCCGCCATAGTGACTCTGGAGTGGTGGTGCACTAATAGGAGCTGAATGTGCACTAAATGGTGGTTGTCCAGGGTAAGGAACATAAGGACCTTGACTCCGTGAAGCACCATGAGAAGTCTGAAGTGCTAAGTAAAATGTCCTGGGAGGATGACCCCTACCATAAGTACTCCTACCTCCAGATATGGCGCCTCTGAAATTGCCGGAATGACGTGGCCTCTTATCTGACACTGGCCCGCTCTCCTATGAAAGAACTATCTCGATCCGCCTGGCGACATTAGCAGCCGTCTGAAAAGAAATCTCTCGGTCTCCTTGGCCATCTGTAGCTTGATAGGTTGAACGAGTCCATCAATGAACCTCCTCACCCTCTCTCTCCGTAGGAAGCAGAAGAAGAGCATGACGGGCTAGATCCATAAAATGGGTCTCATACTGAGTGACTGACATACTGCCCTGCTGGAGACGCTCAAACTGCTTGTGGTAATTCTCCCTCAGTGTGATAGGAAGGAACTTCTCCAGAAATAGCTGCGAGCATTGCTCCCAGGTAAGTGCAGGCGAACCAACTGGTCTAGTAAATACATAATCTTTCCACCACCTATTGGCGAAACCAGTCATCTGAAACACAGCAAAATCAACCCCACTGTTTTCTACTATCCCCATGTTCTGCAATACTTCATAGCAACGGTCAAGAAATTCCTGTGGGTCCTTGGAAGGTGTACCATTGAAATGGATTGGAAATAGCTTGGTAAACTTGTCCAACCTCAAAAAAGCCTCAGAAGACAAAGCAGGCCTATCACCTGCCTGTGCTGCAATAACTGGTTGAACTACCCCAACTGGATGTGCTACTGGGGAGTTGTCTGCCCCAGAGCAGGAGTAGTGGGAGTTTGTGCTCCTCCCCTAGAATGTACCATTTTGTTCCACTGGAAATGTACCATTTTGTTCCACACCCTCCATAAGACTCACCAAACGGACTAGAGCGTCCTGAAGTACTGGAGTAGCTATGAATCCTTCCAGAACCTGAACTGGTCCAAAAGGTACCGTCTGAGCTGGAACCTCCGCTTCTAAATCCACCTGAGGTTCTATAACAGGTGCTGCTGCTCGAGCTCTAGATTGAGCTCTACCTCTACCTCGGCCTCTGCCCCTAATCATAGCTGTCACTGGGGGCTCTAGCTCCTGTCCGGCTGTAGACGCAGTGCGTGTTCTCGCCATCTGTGGGAGGACAAGAATAGAAGAGTTTAATCGTCAATGGTAGAATAAAATCACACGTTAGAGTATAATAGAAGTGAAATTGTTCCTAAACTCCATAGCCTCTGGAAGATAAGTACAGATGTCTCCGTACCGATCCTTCAAACTCTACTAAGCTTGCTCGTGACTCGTGAGACCTATGTAACCTAGTGCTTTGATACCAACTTGTCACGACCCGCAATTCCCACCTTCGGGACTGTAATGACGCCTAATATTACAGTTGCTAGGCAAGCCAACGTTAGAATAATTTTAATTATTTTTTTAACAATTTAATTTAATTAATAATAAAGAAACTAATAACTAGAATAAAACTAAAATAAAGTGAGTAAACCATAATAATAGTGATGTCTAAATACCATCCCAGAACTAGTGTCACAAGTGCACGATCTACTAGAATAATACAAATAAGGGTCTGAATGAAAATAAAGTTGTCTGACAGAAATACACATCTAAAATAAAGTAGATGGGGATTTCAGAGCTGCGTACGTCGTGGAGCTATACCTCAAGTCTCCTATGGATAGCTGAATCCGAGCAAATCTACTGTACACCACTGGGACCATCTCCGGTATCTGCACAAGCAGTGCAGAGTGTAGTATGAGTACAACCGACCCCATGTACCCAGTAAGTGCCGAGCCTAACCTCGGCGAAGTAGTGACAAGGCTAAGGTAGGTCACTTACATTAACATGTACGCAATAATAATAATAATAATAATAATAATAATAATAATAATAATAATAATAATAATAATAATAATAACAACAACAACAACAACAATATAGGGGAACATGAATAGAAATTAAACCGGTAAATCATATCAACAATCAAGTCAACTCGACAGTCATAACCAATTATTGCTTAAATCACTTTCCTTTGCGGCGTGCAACCCGATCCCACAATATATTCATATTTAATTCTGTTGCTGCGTGCAACCCGATCCTACAATATATTCATTTACATTTAATTCCGTTGCGACGTGCAACCCTCTCCTCCAATATATTTTCACTTTCAATCAATTCTGTTGCAGCTCCTCCAATATATTCACTTTCATTTCTGTTGCGGCGTGCAACCAACTCCTCCAATATATTCACTTTCATTTCTGTTGCGGCGTGCAACCAACTCCTCCAATATATTCACTTTCATTTCTGTTACGGCGTGCAACCCGCTCCTCAATAATATAATTTACCAATTCTTATAAAAAAAATCATTCAAATAAATGCGACAATTAATATGAAATTGTAAGACAACAAGCATATAATAATTATATTTTATTTAGAGAGAAGTGATGACAAGTAACAATTAATTATGGAAATTAAAGAGGAATAGGCAATTTAAATTTAGTATGCTAAATGTCAAGTAAAAATTAAGTCACATAAATCAAATAAGCATGTAGCAAATATAGCATAGATTCAAGGCATAATATTGAGCAAGGAATACGAGAGAACTAATTAATATAATAATTAATTCATGATTTAAAATAATTTATGATTTTTAGATAAATGTGCAAACAATCAATTTGACGATGTATAGGCACTCGTCACCTCGCTTATACGCCGTTACACATGAAATTCACATAACAATAATTCAAGGATTCTATTCCCTCAAGTCAAGGTTAACCACGACACTTACCTCGCTTCGCAACCAAATTCAAGATTCCAATAAACATTTGACTTGCGAATTGATGTTTGAAAGCTTCAAATCTAGTCACAAACAATTCAATATTCTCAACACGAATCGTAGGTATTAACTCCATATGAATTTACTAATTTTTAGGATTAAAATCCGAAATTTATTTCAAAAACCGGCAGTGGGACCCATGTCTCGAATCCTGAAAAAACTCACAAAATTCGAACAACCGTTCTGATACGAATTCAACTATGCAAAAATTATCGAATTCCGACATCGGATTGGCTTTCAAATCTTAAATTTTTGTTTTTTGAAGATTTTATAAAAATCTGATTTTTCTTCCATAAATTCACGGATTCATGATGTAAATGAGTATGGAATCATGAAATATAACTAATTTCGAATAAAGAATACTTAACTCAAACTCGTAAAAAATGCCTCTGAAATAGCCCAAAACCGAGGTCTAAAACTCTAAAAATGAACAAAAATGTGGAACTCCGGACATATATATTCTATCCAGGCAAGTCGCATCTGTGATATGCGACTTGTCTCAAAATTTTCAAGCCAAAAATTGCGGTACCAGTCTTCAGTCAATTGATCATAACTTTTAGTACAAATATCCAAATAATGAATGATTTATCTTTCTGGAAACTAAAATCCTTTCATGTTTTGATAATTTCTATATTTCTTATATATTGCTAGATATAAGCTTCCAAAGTCAGCCCCATGTATCAGAAATTTCTGGCGATGCACACTGCTAGGCAAACAAAAACTGCATTGCCAGCCTTCAGTCAATCGATTATAACTTTCTGTGCAAATGTCCAAATAATGAATGGTTTACCTTTCTGGAAACTAGAATCAAATGGTTACAACTTTAATGTTTTGATAATTTTCAGATTTCTTATAAATTGCATGATATAAGCTTCCAAAGTCAGTTATACGTATCAGAAATTTCGCACACTGCTGTCAAAAACCAACAGTTGAAAATGACCTAAAATGGTCTGAAACCACTCCGAAACTCACCCGAGCCCCTCGGGACCCCGCCCGAATACACCAACAAGTTTCAAAACATATTATAGACCTACTCGAGGTCTCAAATCACACACAATAACGGCGAAACTACAAATCGCGTGTCGATTCGGACTTATGAGTTTATGAAATTTTTAATTCAATAACTCGCGTCGAAATATGTCAAATCAATTCGGAATGAACTCAAATTTTGCATGCAAGTCATAAATGACACAATGGAGCTGTTTCAATTTTCAGAATTAAATTCTGACCGCGATATCAATAAAGTCAACTCCGGGTCAAACTTTCCAAAAATCTTCTATTTTTCAACTTTCGCCAAAATGTGCCGAATTGTGCTACGGACTTCGAAATCCAAATCCAAATATGCGCCTAATTCCGAAATCACCATACGAAGTTATTGGAATCACCAAAATTCTATTCCGGGGTCATTTTCTAAAAAGTCAAATCTCTGGTCAAACTTTAGAAATTCGAGCTTTATAAAATCAAACCTTTTATTTGTTTCAAAAACTAACGGAAAATATACCTACGTACCTCGGAATAGCTTCAAATTTTGTACATAAGTCTTAAATATTTTTACGAAACTGATCGAACTGTCGGAATCTAAATCGAGACCCGGTATCAATAAAAACCCAATTATGACCAAATTTAGAAATTCTTATACCTTTAAATTTCTAGTTTCCATTAAATGCCGATAATTTAAGGTATGGACCTTCGATTTCGATTCCGGGCATATGCCCAAGTCTCAAATCATGATACGGACCTATCGAAACTGTCAAAATATTGATTCGAGTCCGTTAGCTCAAAACGTTGAACGAAGTCAGCTTAGTTGAGTTTTAAAGCTCTATTTCACATTTTAATTAATTTTTCATATAAAAATTTTCCAGAAAAATTTACGGACTGCGCACGTAAGTTGATGAATGCTGAATAATACTTTTCGAGATCTCAAAATACAAAAATAAATATTTAAAATTAAAGATGACATAGTGGGTCATCACAAAAATGCTCTCAAATTTTTTTCTCTTAAAGATGTGTCAAGTGTGTCCTTAAAATGAGGAAAGACCTCTCCTTTTATAGGAGAGGAAGCAAGATATTTGTCATTGAAAAATTTGAAAAAGGGTCAAAAATACCCCTAACATTTTAGAAATAGTTTAAATTTGTCCTCTTTCCACCTATTAGTCTAAAAATACCATCACCGTTTATTTTTGGCTTGAAAATGCCCTTCATTTTAACGGAAGTATGAGATGGCATGTATGGGTATTTTAATAAAATAGGTGGCATTGATTTATTAGTCCACATGGATATTAGATCCACCCATAATTAACTTGACCCATTCGGAGTAAACCCAAAATCGGGACCCTTTTCTCCTTATTGAAAATTGACGGATATCTCACACTATTAAATTTTCCGACGAATAGTAATAGGGTACAAGTTTGAGATGGAGAAGAAAATGGGGGGGAAATAATACTTCAAAGTCACGAAAATGGGTAAGGATTCACCATTGACAACCATGTAAAATCTTCATTACCTTCATGAAACCTAGTTAGCAGAGAAAGAAAATCACCAGCATATTCTCCATTATCTTGGGGATGACCTTATCCCTTAACAGAATGGGTTCTCTAATACACAATTGTATCAAACTTGCGATGACCATATTAAATACTAACACACCCACACCTTGCAACTTGCATAGAAACCAAACAATTTTGCGGAAACACATCAAACCCAAATCCTATTTTCCTCAATAATCCATGAACCTGCATTCCTCGCTTAACAAAACAAACTCTTGAACATGCTTTCAAAAGTATTGATAACAAATACTCCTCCACAAAATACCCAATTTTCAAGCATAAAACAGAAAATTTCAAAAGTATTACAGGGGTCACGGGAAATTGACTTAATTATCACATTTCCCAGAAATGAGTTTTTTTGGTTTAACTTTGAACAAAAGAAATTATCAGATAAGAAGAGAAAACGGGAAAATTCAAATGTTTTTTGTTTTCCCACTTTCTTCCCCATCCCAAACTTGTACCCTATTGCTGTACGGAAAATCTACCGGTGCAAGATGTCCGCCAATTTTCAGTAACGTGAAAAGGGTCGGAATTTGGATTTACTTCAGATGGGTTGGGTTGATTATGGGTGGGCCTAATATTCATGTGGACCAATAAATCAGTGCCACCTATTTAATTAACAACCCACATATTCCATCTCATACTTCCATTAAAATCAGGGGCATTTTCAATCTGAAAATAAACGTTAGGGGTATATTTAGACCAATAGGTGGAAGGAGGGTAAACTTAAACCATTTTCAATACGTTAGGGGCATTTTTGAACCTTTCCATTGAAAATTAGTCCAATACTATTGAAAGGACAAATTATTCACCAAAAATGTATTCAATACTATTCAAAGGACAATTCTTTGGTAAAAGATTTGTCCAGAGAACAATATTCCTACCAAATGTGGACAGTACTTTGGATTATTGTAACTCCAAAACAGTCTCCAAACAGTATAAAGCAAACCAAACATGTACCCTACTTCATCATTCACCTTCTACCCTTCACAAGCTATTATTAAACCACTCCAGCTGATTCAAATCAGTGTAAGACAAAAAATCCAGCATTCAATTGCCCCGGAAAATAACTCATACCAGTGCAACCAATCAGAGAAAACCACCCTTTAATTAAGCAAAAAAATGTATTAACAAGGAAGTAATTAATTACAAATATACTAACTGAACGACGACGCAATAAAAAATGAATTAAATGAGATAGAACTCAAGACTAAGAAACTAAAATCAATCATAAAGAAAACAGAAGATTAACGACGGGAAGAAAGGGTTTAGGATTTCAGCAAATACAGAATTCAAATCCCCAAGACAGTGGTGATCGCCAACTTGATAGCAATGTAAACTTCGAGCATGATTTTCTTGTTGATTAATCGTGGCCGCAAACTCAGTGAGCCAAATATCAGTCGCCATATCATCAACAACAAAGTCGTGCTTTGACTTTGAGGTTGGCCTAAACAGAGGCGTGGTGGTGGTCGGAGCTTGACGAATTGCAAAAACAAAGGGGATAGGGATTCAGATTTGTCTAGATTCAGGGAGATTGGTGAGGATTTCGGGGATTTGGGGTTTGGATACGGGTAGATGATGAAGAGACGGGAAGATTGATGTATGTTTGAGGGTGTTTGGTGGTGGCCAGATGCTGCCGCCGCCGTGGAGGAGGTGGCGGAGGCGACAGACTAGGGAGAGAGGGATGAGGGAGGCTAGGTTTAGGTTTTGGAGTAAAATGAGGCAAAATTTTTGATTTTTCTAGCTTTATATATGAAGTGGAAAATTAAATGAGGGCCATTAGATTGAAGAAGGTCTGGTGGCTAGGATTGACCCTCTATGACTTTACGAAAACGACATAGTTTGGGTTTAAAACTACGTCGTTTGAACACTATCCTGGCAACCATTTAATTGGCATTGAAATTGTACTCTTAGCCACCTAACCATTCCAATTTTAGCCCATTTTCTTTAATCCTATCTTATTAAACTACAATCTAATTAACCTAAATACCAACCAATAAAACAAAACCTAATAAAACTAATTACCTAACAATTGAATTAATCATATGAGAAATAAATTTGATTAACTTATCAAATAATTAATCAATTAGAAGAGAACACATAAAAAGACAATATTTGTTTGGTAATTCTGTGACAAGTAAAAATGAAATAAAAAATAGGTAAAAATCGAGAGAGAGAAAAGAAAGAAATGAATAAAGCAACAAAATACTTATAAATTTTGGAGATGTTATAATAGTGCAAAATTAGGTATTCACAGCGAGAGTTCCTGAACGGTTTCTGACACTTGAAAGGACGCAAGTCTTCTCACATTTAATGACCCAAACAAGTATTATTCCGCGGCAAATATTTTCGCTTGTTTTCGACGTAATCATGACCACGATTTTTGCCGTCTATAAACTTCTCCACTACTCACCACTTTTACCCTTCACTTTGACAAATCCTTCTTCTTCTTTGAATCTCCTTAGAAGCCTACTGTAAAATTCATCTTTCTCAGTATAATTTCACTGCTCAAATTTCTTATAATCAACACGCCTTTGAACTTCGATGTCCTCTGAAACACTGGCCTTTTGTTCGTTGGAGGCCCTAATAAGAACAAAACGAAGGAGGTCGAGGTTGACTCCGAATCTCCTACCGTAAATACCATTATTCGTCTCCAACTTGACTCCCAGTTGGATTTTAAAGTCCAAAGAGAACCTATTAATCCCAAAAGTGATAGACACCAGCTTGTTCGCGTGTCTGGTGTTTGGTGGTGGCCAGATGCCGCCGCTGCCGTGGAGGAGGTGGCGGAGGAGACAGACTAGGGAGAGAGGGATGAGGGAGGCTAGGTTTAGTTTTGGGGTAAAATGAGGCAAAGTTTTTTATTTTTCTAGATTTATATATGAAATGGAAAATTAAATCAGGGCCATTGGATTGAAGAAGCTCTGGTGGCTAGGATTGACCCTCTGTGACTTTACGAAAATGACATAGTTTGGGTTTAACACTACGTCGTTTGAACACTATCGTGGCAGCCATTTAATTGGCATTGAAATTGCACTCTTAGCCACCTAACCATTCTAATTTTAGCCCATTTTCTTTAATCCTATCTTATTAAACTACAATCTAATTAACCTAGATACCAACCAATAAAACAAAACCTAATAAAACTAATTACCTAACAATTGAATTAATCATATGAGAAATACATTTGATTAACTTATCAAATAATTAATCAATTAGAAGAGAACACACAAAAAGACAATATTCTTTTTGGTAATTCTGTGACAAGTAAAAATGAAATAAAAAATAAGTACAAATCGAGAGAGAGAAAAGAAAGAAATGAATGAAGCAACAAAATACTTATAAACTTTGGAGATATTAAAATAGTGCAAAATTAGGTATTCACAGCGAGAGTTCCTGAACGGTTTCTGATACTTGAAAGGATGCAAGTCTTCTCACATTTAATGACCCAAACAAGTATTATTTCGTGGCAAATATTTTCGCTTGTTTTCGACGTAATCATGACCACGATGTTTGCCGTCTATAAACTTCTCAACTATTCACCACTTTTACCCTTCACTTTGACAAATCCTTCTTCTTCTTTGAATTTCCTTAGAAGCCTACTGTAAAATTCATCTTTCTCAGTATAATTTCACTGCTCAAATTTCTTATAATCAACACGCCTTTGAACTTCGATGTCCTCTGAAACACTGGCCTTTTGTTCGTTGGAGGCCCTAATAAGAACAAAACGAAGGAGGTCGAGGTTGACTCCGAATCTCCTACCGTAAATACCATTATTCGTCTCCAACTTGACTCCCAGTTGGATTTTAAAGTCCAAAGAGAACCTATTAATCCCAAAAGTGATAGACACCAGCTTGTTTGCGTGTCTGGTGTTTGGTGGTGGACAGATGCCGCCGCTGCCATGGAGGAGGTGGCGGAGGAGACAGACTAGGGAGAGAGGGATGAGGGAGGCTAGGTTTAGGTTTTGGGGTAAAATGAGGCAAAACTTTTTATTTTTCTAGCTTTATATATGAAATGGAAAATTAAATCAGGGCCATTGGATTGAAGAAGATCTGGTGGCTAGGATTGACCCTCTGTGACTTTACGAAAACGACATAGTTTGGGTTTAAAACTACGTCGTTTGAACACTATCCTGGCAGCCATTTAATTGGCATTGAAATTGCACTCTTAGCCACCTAACCATTCCAATTTTAGCCCATTTTCTTTAATCCTATCGTATTAAACTGCAATCTAATTAACCTAAATACCAACCAATAAAACAAAACCTAATAAAACTAATTACCTAACAATTGAATTAATCATATGAGAAATAAATTTGATTAACTTATCAAATAATTAATCAACTAGAAGAGAACACACAAAAAGACAATATTTTTTTGGTAATTCTATGAAAAGTAAAAATGAAATAAAAAATAAGTAAAAATCGAGAGAGAGAAAAGAAAGAAATTAATAAAGCAACAAAATACTTATATATTTTAGAGATGTTAAAATAGTGCAAAATTAGGTATTCACAGCGAAAGTTCCTGAACGATTTCTGACACTTGAAAGGACGCAAGTCTTCTCACATTTAATGACCCAAATAAGTATTATTCTGCGGCAAATATTTTCGCTTGTTTTCGACGTAATCATGACCACGATTTTTGCCGTCTATAAACTTTTCCACTACTCATAACTNACTACTCACCACTTTTACCCTTCACTTTGACAAATCCTTCTTCTTCTTTGAATCTCCTTAGAAGCCTACTGTAAAATTCATCTTTCTCAGTATAATTTCACTGCTCAAATTTCTTATAATCAACACGCCTTTGAACTTCGATGTCCTCTGAAACACTGGCCTTTTGTTCGTTGGAGGCCCTAATAAGAACAAAACGAAGGAGGTCGAGGTTGACTCCGAATCTCCTACCGTAAATACCATTATTCGTCTCCAACTTGACTCCCAATTGGATTTTAAAGTCCAAAGAGAACCTATTAATCCCAAAAGTGATAGACACTAGCTTGTTCGCGTGTCTGGTGTTTGGTGGTGGCCAGATGCCGCCGCCGCCGTGGAGGAGGTGGCGGAGGCGACAGACTAGGGAGAGAGGGATGAGGGAGGCTAGGTTTAGGTTTTGGGGTAAAATGAGGCAATTGTTTTTTATTTTTTTAGCTTTATATATGAAATGGAAAATTAAATCAGGGCCATTGGATTGAAGAAGATCTGGTGGCT
>AWOL01S0036928.1:0-16389 GCA_000715115.1 Nicotiana otophora | reverse complement strand
CCCCTAACAAACAAGCCAACTTCCGCTTGAGTTCCACTAGCTTCCCCAGTAATATCACTATCTATCTGTTCTTTTGATTTTAAGATAGATTTAATATCCTTATAAGAGATATTATCTTTTGCATAAAGTATAGTATCTCTTATATGCTTAAAAGATGGGGGTAGAGAACAAAGCAGCAACACGGCTTGATCTTCATCTTTAATTTCAACATCTATATTACTCAAATCCATAAGAATGGAATCAAAGGTGTCAAGATGAGAGAGAATAGAGGTACCTTCACCCATACGAATTGTATAAAGCTTCTGTTTCAGGTAAAGTCTATTTTCTACCGTTCTCTTCATATATAAGGTTTTCAATTTTTCCCACATGCCTTTGGCTGTGGTTTCTACAGAAACTTCATGTAAAACCTCATTTGAGAGATTTAAAATGATACTTGCTTTTGCCCTTTTATATATGACTGCAAACTCCTCATCCGTCATTTTATCCGGCTTCTTCTCCTTTCCTTGTAACGCCAAGTCTAAGCCATTCTGAATTAGGATAGCTTCCATCTTTAATTGCCACATTCCGAAGTTTGCACTTCGATCAAATTTCTCAACATAGGTCTTTGTTAGAGTCATTTTGGCTATTGAAACTAACCCGGTTAGATCCGGCTCTGATACCAATTTGTTAGGATCAGGAGCCCGGGTAGTGCGGAATTTAGCCAAACAACGGTATAATGACAATAACAAAGACAATGGAAATTGATAATAACGGCAATTAAAGTAGATAAAGAAGACACAAATTTAACGTGGTTCGGTCAAAGTGACCTACGCCCACAAGCAGAGAGGGGCAATTTACTATAACAATAAGAGTACAAAAGAGAGTACAAAATTAGAGTAAATACTCTAATTAATCCCAAATACCCTAAGGGAATAACCTCACGAGATCACTCCAAAGAAAGGGTTCACACAAGTGCTTCCCAACACCAACTCTCATACACAATACTCTTAATAAAGGAAGAAAGGAAGAAACAAGAAATGAAGACTCAAGTCTTGTTGGTGTGTTTCCAAATGAGTAGACAGTCCTCATTATATAGGAAGAGAAAAGAAATGCTTGGCCAACAATTGGCCACATCCTCTCAAAATACAAGGCCTTAAATAAAAGGCTCCAAATGTACCAACAAGGCTAACAAATAAAAAACCTAAAAATAAGGCCACCTTTTACACTTATCAAAGAGGCTGCCTTCTCAAAAATCAGAACTAAGGTTGACTAGCTTATTACATATTTAGGAGCTCCTCAATAAAACTTGAAAATTTGGTGTTTATTTCATGATCATACAAGACTATGAATCTGTCAGCACGATTACATTTATGATATATATATATACATATATATATTGCTCCAAATATAATATTTGGTTAATATTGCCGTAACGCCGATAAGTTACATTATACTTGTGTACCAATATTATTGTCAACAAGATGCTTCCTAATAAGAACAAAAAATGAACCGTAACATTTGAACCATAAAACTAGAAGAGCAAACTAAATATATGATATATCTTGTCAAATACATTTTATTTATGGCAAAGGCCTCTCTCTACCACAGCATCCTTGATAAGCTTTAGAGATTGTTCAAGATCGTCTAGCAATTGATATGGATCAGGAATCATGCTTTCGTCTACTGATAGAACTATTGCCATCTTGTTTGTATAGCTTTGGAAATTAATCATCAAAGCCTGAAATTCAAAGTCCGGGTATGATGTAAAGATCTAAACAAAATCACTAATCTATAGTATAAAAGAACACCCAGAGAAAGAAAGTTGTGGGGGGGGGTTGGGTTATATCAAATATAACTCATCGGTGTTTCCTAAATTAAACAATAAATCATTACAATTCGGTCAAGCAAATTGATGATACTTACATGAGGTTGCCCATAAGAACTAGGTGCAAGGTAAGCCATAGGGTGCCCATAGAAGCCAATTTCTTCTTGGGGACCGACCAAATTGGAGAAACACATTGTTGTATTGGTGATAATTCTGTGCGATATTGAGCTTGATGTCTGAAATTAATTTTTTTCCCACAGTATAAAAAGGGGTCAAATCTTGCAATAACGGACATTCTGATAACAAAGATCTTATATGTAGATCAAGAATTAAGAAATGATCGACTATTGGTTGTGAGATGCTATTAATTACCTTTATCCCAAAAAATCTGAGTGCTAATTCTGAAATGGAAAATGTGTAGATAGCTTCAAGAGAGTTTTTCTTACGATCAATGGTTGCCTTAGCTTCTCTGATATAATCTAAGGGGTCATCTCGTAATGCAATTTTAAAGGGTAGAAGAACAAAGCCAATCCAATTCCCCCACTCTGCCTCGGTGTCCTTGTCCATCATATCAGCTAAGGCCTATATACGTATAAGTTAAACACGAAAAGAGTATCAACAACTTGGGTTGAAGTATAAGCTAGGAAAACAAGAAGTGCTAAGATTTTGAAGAAAGAATGGATGCCATCACCTGAATTCCAGTTGACGGTCTTAAGTTTACAAGAAGAGTTGATCTGAGTCTTATGTTCTTAGGAAGATTATTGTTTTTCTCTGTTACTCCCTTGTTTTTCTTGCCCTCACCTGCCAAATTTTGCATAAAAGATTACTTCCATGAACTGTTTCCAGTTCTTTTTGGATTTAACTTATTAACACTGACATTGTAAAGAAGATAGTGTAATTTTACTTGTTATAGGAGGTTGTCTACCAATTATTTTTAAAAACTAATTCAAACTTGTAATGGGAAGTTACTTGTAGTTTAGTTATCTATGAATGACCTTATATTATAAAAATTATTTCAAGTGTATAAAAAGAAAGAAATTCGAATATCCTCTGGTTATGGTTACGGTAGTTATGATTCAATGACTCAACTTAAAAAAAAAAATTAAGGGTGAAAAATCATAAAAACAATGTATTATAACACATGAGGCAGAAACTTACCAAATCTCCTATTAAGATATGCAGATAAACCAGCTTGTGTCACTCCCAGAGCGACATCATTTATTGTCTGTGTAAGAAATGAAAAAGTTCAAAAACATCAAACAACACTATATTAACATCTACATTTCGTTCCTAATGCAAAATTGAAAAGAAGGGGAAAAAAGAAGGAAGTTGCCAAAACATATATAGCATATATATTTTTGGACCAAGTATATACATACGTACCATATTCAATGCATTTTTCACCAACTTCAAATCGTCAAGACTTACTGTCCTGTACACAAATCGCCTAGGATTAAACTCAGAACCGGGCTTACCCTTAATTGGCGTACTTGTGTCCTTCAAAAACATAGTCGTGGCCATAAACATCAACACATCCACTATTGTGTTCCAAAACAATCTCATAAATGACCAAACTTTAGCAAAATATTGCCATAATCCTTTAGTCGTATACTCTGAAGAATTGATAGGCATTTTCTTATTTCCAGGAATAGTTGGAATTTTATCTGGATGAGCAGTTTGGCGAGTACAAGCGAGCAAAAGGGAAATAAGAGAGGTGCCATCTCCGAGTGAATGATGGATTCGAAATACGGCAACAGCCTCAGCATCTGATGTTTTGACGTTGAGAAGATGGAGATCCCACAGAGGTTTCGACTTGTCAAGTGTGGTTTTGCTAAGGTTCTGAATATAATTCTCCACGAATTCGTCTGGTGATCCCTGCAGGTTCTGTTCATCTACTTGTGGTACCACAATGTGCTTATCTAAATCCACCTTTGTCCGGACCCATTTCATCTCTCCATTTTTTTTCTCATCCACCACCTTAAAAAGAACGAAACATGTCATTTAAGAAGGCATGCTAAGTCAAGAAGGCATATGAAGATTTTTTGGTTTTTAAAAATCCTCCTTTTTTCTGTTAACAGTGTTTTTGTACCATATTTGTTAGGAACAAAGTACACTATAGACTTGTTCCTAAGTACTTGTAATTTCATTATTGGATAAGAGATTTGTTTTTTAAAAAACTTTTGGCTAACAGATCAAGTGTAATACAGTATATATTATGTTCTTATATCTAATATTTAGTCAATCTTTAAAGGGAAAGACCCATCAGGAAGGTTTGCTATTCAGGCCTTTATGCAGTGTCTAGGTTGTGCACTACAACCCGGGCTAGGTGCACCCAAATAAAAGGAAAAGAAAAGGTTAAAACAGTAACAAATTTGTTTCCGAGAAATTCTCAGATTAATTCTTTGCATTTTATTATTCTTCAATATTCAAAAAATATATATAAATTCGAATAAAATATGGTTTGCCTTTCCTCGTTTGATGAGGTATGTTAAATAGTACATATACATTTCCTCGTTTTATGGTAGAAACCACACCCGCTAGTCACCTGGGGCTCGTTTGGTTGTCGGATAGAGTTATGCAGGTATTAGTTATACATGTATTAGTTATGCAGGTATTAGTTATACATGTATTAGTTATGCAGGTATTAGTTATGTATGTATTAGTTATGCAGGAATAAGTAATCCAAGGATTAATTATGCATTTATTAGTTATGCACAGATAAGTTATGCAAGGTTGAGTTACGTTGGGATTAGTTATGCATGAATTAGTTATGCGGAGATTAGTTATGCGGTAGTTATATAAGGATTAGTAATATAAATGTAATGTGAGTGTTATTTATTATTAGCTTACTTTATTTTATTAAAATTGTTAGCATAGTTTAAATATATATTTTTAAACAAAAAAATATAAGTTTCAACAAAGGGTATTCTTGTCATTTTGTGTTTTAATACAAGTATTACTAATACATGTATAAGTTATTCCACCTTCTACCCTGCATAAATAATACATAGATTCCCTCATAACTTATACATGTATTAGTTATGCGGAAAAGAAAAACATGAATCAAACATTGTATTAGCAATGCTACATTTTATGTGGAAAAGAGGCAAAAACAACCAAACATTGTATAACTTATGCTAGCTTCTACGTGAAGATTATTTTTTCCCCTTCTTTTAACCAAACAATGTATAAAGTTATCCTAATTTTAATGCATGGATAACTCCTCTCTAACCGGCTATCAAACTACCCCTTAATGCACCGTTTAAAACATAACCGGATTTTAAACTACTTAAAGTCTAGACCACTTAGTAGAATATGTAGAATTTTGACCGGGTAGCAGCTATCTTCTTTGAGGATCAGATATGGCAATGCTAACATCAAAGTTAGTGGATTGTACATTTTAGTAGAAGTAGTAATGGGTAATGTATCAAAGAGGTCGACCCTCCATTTTTTAACTTCATGCAAAAAAATATAAGACTTGAATTTTTACGGATCAAATTATAAAAACGTTTCTATCTTGTTCATCTTAGATAGATTTTGTTGAACAGTATAGAATCTGTTTTCGATTTTAAAGATTACAATTACCTGATAGAACTACAGAATTTTTTCTATCATGATAATAGATGTGAACTTAAAATGAATATATTTCCTGAATTTTTTAACTTGTATATATATGACTTGTTTAAGCTAAAAATGTTAGTACATCTTCTTCTGCTGTCAAAGAGGCAGATTGGTCCTACTTGCATAAATATATCATTGGCAAATAAGACTAATATTTTGGCCATTTTGCATGGTACCTGCAGGCTGGAGAAACGAGGATGCTTAAGCAAAGTATGGACCAATTTCTCTTTAATAACTTGAGGATTGATTCTTGATTTGCTGCCCATTATAGCTATAACATGAACATTGAAGTTGGGCTCGTGAAATAACCTTGCTGATGGACTCAATGGCTCTTCTTCAGCTGCTTCCATGGCTAATTTTGGCTTAGTTTGAATCGGTTTCAGACTCGGTTTTCTCCATCTTATGGACTCCATTAATGTAGAGAACTTGTTCTCAATAACGTTTAGCTAGTAGTAATAACTTTTCTGTTGTTCTGGAAAATGGGTTTTTGTTCCACATGCTTTCGTATTATATAAGTTTGAAAACCGAAGTAGTAGCTAGCTTTTAATTTTGTCTTACGTTGGATACTTCTGTCTCATATGAATATGGCTAGTATTGGGATATAGGCATATAGCTGAAGGTTGAAGGTTGTGCAATTAATGAACAGTTGCGTCAGGTATTCAAAAGCAATTAATTATCCTACAGCTTTTGTTTAGCTTACAGTTAAAAAAGCAAACTCAAAGACGCCCAAAAATTTCAAAGGGACAATTATCTTGGGAAACCAGCCTTTGGCTTTTCTTTAGAAACAGATTCGGTTTTAATTAAAAGTTGTTTCCGCCAAATGAAACTAAACAAACACCTAAGTTAGCATTTAATTTATATACACAAACAGCCAATAAGAACGTTATGGTTCCATTGAATCTCTTTTATCTAAAATTTATAGTGTGCAAATAGAACAAAAACTAAATTTATTTGTACATATATACATTTCTGAATCCATCTAATTAGATTAGTTGTTAGTATAATGAAAGAAGTGGTTCAAAAATTGTTTTCTTCAAATCTTACACATGACATTGTGATATATTTCTGAATTCCTTGTGAAAATTTCTGTCTCTACCATTGCTGACATTAATATAGAGATTTTCTGCAATAATGTCTTTCAACTTTCAACCTAGTAAATAATTAATCTACATTAATTAGTTTCTAGATTATGAATCTCACTCGATCACACCTTCCCGTTTCACAATCTTGTGTTAGTCATCAATGACGACGACGAAGAAGACAGATTTCAAACTGTGGCCAGAAGTAAGAGGTGTCGCAGAAAGATCAGTAACAAAAGTATACTTCAGAGCGTTTGCTGAAAGACTTAGACAGGTGGCGTAAATGGTGATGCATGCAACTTCAAAACTACTACCCTATCTTATTTTTTTTATTTTTTATTTTTGGTAATAAATGTGAATATTACCATAACAACCAAAGCAATTTTACATCCTAAAGAGCCTCTAGTGTCTTTGCCACCTTCTAGGAAGGGTGCTCCAGACTCTAGATCTCCAAACAAAAACAACACATCTAATTACATAGCTTCTGAATCAACAGACTTTTTCTAGCTCTTTTATTCCTACCCGATGTACCCAATCAATCTATAATCTCTCTTTTTATCTGTGCAAACACACACTCTCTGTCTACATTTACTTTTTTAAAGATTTTTTAGTTCCTTGCTTGCCAAGTGTAATACAACATGGCTCCCCATACTGCAGCAACTATTTCCTTTTGGAATTGGCTCCATCGTCTCCGTTTGATCCACTTGATCACCTGGCTTGCTTTACTGTTCTGAATCTTTATGCCCAGCCAGCTGCTCAGCTTTCCTCTTAGGTCTGTAATCAACATGCATTGACTAAAGAGATGTGCTTGTGTCTCCATCTGTGCCTGATCACATAGACAGCATTGTTGATCATCCACACGAGTCAGTATCCTCTGCAATCTCTCCTTGGTTAGCAATTTATTTTTACATGCCAACCACACTAGGAACCTCTGTTGAGGAAGCATAACTGTGCTCCACATTAGCTTAACCTCCCTTACTTTAGATAGAGGCCCTACCATATGATGATAGCTTCTCAACATGGAATATTCTCATGATGTGGTCAATAGATATTTGTCTCCTTGATACCATCCTGCCATTTGAACTTGGAGGGAGTTCAATTTCTTCCAATACCAGCTACAATCTCTGTTGGAGTATAATCTCATATGCTATCTTTGTCCTTTATGTAGATACTATTGACTCATTTTACCCATAAACTGTCTTTCTTTATAGTTAGTTGCCATAGTAGCTTACCAACAACAACAATGTTCCATTTGCAGCAGCCTTTGATATTTAAATCTCCATTTTCCTTTGGAATACATATCATGTCCCATGCAACAAGGTTAATTTTTCCTTTTGTTCTCTGTAGCACCCCATAGGAAGTCCTTGCATTTCTTATCAACTTGTTTTACTACACTTTGAGGCAGTATGAACACTGCACTCTAGAAGTTATATATAGAAAACAAAACTGCCATGATAATTTGTAATCTCCCAGCATATGACAATTGCCTTTTGTAAGCAATGATTTTGTTTGTGATCTTATCAACTAATTGATTGCAATCCATCTTGTTCCACTTCCTTGAAGTAAGTGGAAGGCCTAAGTACCTTATATGCAAGGTTTCTAAAGTGAAACATGTTATTTTGAGCATATTCTGCTTTTTAATATCATTCATACCTGCTATAAACATATTAGATTTATCCAAGTTAGCCTCCAACCCTGTTACATCACTGAAATGCTGAAATGCCTCTATAACTCTAGCAACTGATTTCAAATTTGCTTTGCAGAATATCATGAGATCATCTGCAAATACCATATGTGTTAACCTTATATTCTTGCACATGGGGTGATATCTGAAGTCAGGAAGATTACTCATCTTGCTTAGCACCCTTGAGATATATTTCATAACTAGGACAAATAGAAGGGGTGATATAAGATTCCCTTGCCTAAGTCCCTTCCTCCCTTCAAAATAGCCATGACTCTCCCCATTAACTCTGATGGAAAATTGTGTGGTAGTAACACAAGTCATCACTAGACTAGTGAAAGAATCTGAAAATCCAAAACCTTTCAAAGCTTCCTCTATAAATTCTCTATTGATTATATCATATGCTTTTCTAAGGTCAATTTTCATGAGACATCTAGGAGAGGTCTTCCTATTGTAATGTCTCAATAAGTCATGACATATTAAAACGTTATGAATCAATGATCGGCCTTCTACAAAAGCTGCCTGGTTTTCTGCTACTAGCATTGATACTGCTTTCTTTAGTCTCATGCATAGCATCTTAGAGATGCATTTGTATAGAACATTGCAGTATGATATTGGCCGGAACTGACTTGCATACTCTGGCACTGGCACTTTAGGAATTAGTGATATTACTGTTGAATTGATTTGTCTTAGAAATATACCATTCTCCATGAATTCCAATACAACTGCAGTAATATATTTACCAATTATACTCCAAGCTTCTCTATAGAATCCACTGCCATACCCATCTGGCCCTGGACTCTTGTTCACATCAATGCTGAACATAGCTTGTTTCACCTCCTTGGTTGTGAAAGGTTAGATCAGTTCTACCTGTTGTTCAGTAGAAAGTATATGTTCATTTTTCAAGAAGCTGTGAAAAGTTTGTACTCTTCTTCTTTCTCTCTTTCCTAGCATTGCTTCATAATAGTCTACAAGAACATTTGCTATGCTTGCACTGTTTGTTTGTACTGCTCCAGTTTAATCCTTGATCTAAGTGATGGCTTGTTGTAATTTCTTGTGTTTGATAACTGAATAAAAGTATCTAGTGTTATCATCTCCTAGCTTGATCCAGCTTGCCTTACTTCTCTGTTGTAAAAACATTTCTGTTAGATAAGAAGATTTCCTAAATTTTGGGTACATGGCCTTCTCCTGTTCTTATAATATCACACTTGAAGGATCTGCATGCAGCCTATTTTGAGCTCGACTTAAAGCTACCCTGCCATCCTCAGCCTCTGCTAGAATATTCCTAAAGTGTTGTTGGTTGAGCTTCTTAAGAGCCTTCTTTAGAATTTTTAGCTTCTTAACTATTTGAAACATACTATAGCCTTCTATTTGTTGTTGCCACACCTGTGTTACAATCCCCTTAAACTGGGGGTGTAAAGCCCATACATTGCAGAATTTAAAGAATCTATTTAACTTCAAAGTAATAGTAGCCATTTTTAGTTTAAGTAGGCAATGATCACTGATCCCCTCTACAAGAAACTTAGCCTGAACCACTGGCATATTATCCAACCATTCTCTATTGACAAATGCCCAATCAATTTTGGAGAACACTCTATTATCTCTATATTTTGCATTCCATGTGTACCTACACCCTTCACATGGTAACTCTATGAGTTCACAAGCATCAATACAAGCTTGAAAATCTACCACTTCTCTCATACTAACTAGACGCCCTCCTATTCTGTCATCAGCTTGCAATACTAAGTTAAAATCCCCAGTAANTGAATCAATGATCGACCTTCTACAAAAGCTGCCTGGTTTTCTGCTACTAGCATTGATACTGCTTTCTTTAGTCTCATGCATAGCATCTTAGAGATGCATTTGTATAGAACATTGCAGTATGATATTGGCCGGAACTGACTTGCATACTCTGGCACTGGCACTTTAGGAATTAGTGATATTACTGTTGAATTGATTTGTCTTAGAAATATACCATTCTCCATGAATTCCAATACAACTGCAGTAATATATTTACCAATTATACTCCAAGCTTCTCTATAGAATCCACTGCCATACCCATCTGGCCCTGGACTCTTGTTCACATCAATGCTGAACATAGCTTGTTTCACCTCCTTGGTTGTGAAAGGTTAGATCAGTTCTACCTGTTGTTCAGTAGAAAGTATATGTTCATTTTTCAAGAAGCTGTGAAAAGTTTGTACTCTTCTTCTTTCTCTCTTTCCTAGCATTGCTTCATAATAGTCTACAAGAACATTTGCTATGCTTGCACTGTTTGTTTGTACTGCTCCAGTTTAATCCTTGATCTAAGTGATGGCTTGTTGTAATTTCTTGTGTTTGATAACTGAATAAAAGTATCTAGTGTTATCATCTCCTAGCTTGATCCAGCTTGCCTTACTTCTCTGTTGTAAAAACATTTCTGTTAGATAAGAAGATTTCCTAAATTTTGGGTACATGGCCTTCTCCTGTTCTTATAATATCACACTTGAAGGATCTGCATGCAGCCTATTTTGAGCTCGACTTAAAGCTACCCTGCCATCCTCAGCCTCTGCTAGAATATTCCTAAAGTGTTGTTGGTTGAGCTTCTTAAGAGCCTTCTTTAGAATTTTTAGCTTCTTAACTATTTGAAACATACTATAGCCTTCTATTTGTTGTTGCCACACCTGTGTTACAATCCCCTTAAACTGGGGGTGTAAAGCCCATACATTGCAGAATTTAAAGAATCTATTTAACTTCAAAGTAATAGTAGCCATTTTTAGTTTAAGTAGGCAATGATCACTGATCCCCTCTACAAGAAACTTAGCCTGAACCACTGGCATATTATCCAACCATTCTCTATTGACAAATGCCCAATCAATTTTGGAGAACACTCTATTATCTCTATATTTTGCATTCCATGTGTACCTACACCCTTCACATGGTAACTCTATGAGTTCACAAGCATCAATACAAGCTTGAAAATCTACCACTTCTCTCATACTAACTAGACGCCCTCCTATTCTGTCATCAGCTTGCAATACTAAGTTAAAATCCCCAGTAACCAGCCATGGTATATTAATACCTCCACTAGTACTTTTTAGATGTTTCCACAGACTCTTCCTATCCTCCTTAGTATTAAAAGCATACACAACTGTCATATAGAACTCCTTTTGAAGAATAACATCAGTAACTAAACATGTAATGCGTTGGGCAGTTCCACTTATATACCTGACTTGATAGTAGTCAGGCCTCCATACTATAACCAGTCGACCATTATAGTGTTGATCTAGATTCGTGAGGTATTGCCATCCTCCAAACATATTATTTATTACTTTCTCCATATTGCCTGCCTTAACCTTAGTCTCTAGCACGCTTACTACACCAATATTTTCCTTGGTACAAAGGAATTTGACCTCCTTTTGTTTGTTAGGAGCATTTAAGCCCCTAACATTCCAGCTTAGCATGTTATCCATCTCTACTTGGAGACAGAACAGTGCCTCCCCATGTGATACCTGGCTATTCTGTGGTTGTGTGCTAGTACTGGCCTCTCTTAGAACACTGAAAGTGTTATGCCTTGCTGGTGCCTCTTGTACTTGCTCCTTAGGTGACTTCCTTGTATTGTGTGGAGTTACCCAGCTTTCTGAGTTCATCTTTCCTCTTTCAGTTATACTTTTTGGTGTCACATTCTCGACTCCTGACCTTGCATTCGCAATTACTAGTGCTATTAAATTTTGATTGCTGATTGCCTGACCTTTGTTTGTATCAGTTGCTTTTACTTATTGCACAACATTCTGTTACTTTAGGGGGGTTGGTTGCTTCTTCCTCCTACATTCTTCCTCTGAATGACCATATTTGTGGCAATGCTTACATAGTATAGGTTTCCAGTCATACTGAATTCTCTGTTCTACAAGTGAACCTTTTTCATTCCTAAAATATACCTTGTCTGGTAAGGGAGAATCAACATTAACCTCAATAAGGAGTCTAGCAAAATTGAGCCCAATCTTGTTTTCAGTGTTCCTGTCAGCCATTAGAGGCTTACCTATCATGCTCCCAATCTTGCTAAGCCATTTAGGACCCCAATACTTAAAATCCAAACTAGGTAGTTTCACCCAAATGGGAACAGTATAGAGCTCTTCCCTAGTAAATTCCATATCCTTGTGCCATTCCTTAATAAAGTAAGGTTTATTGTCAAAATGATATATCCCTCCCTGCAACACCTCATTTTTTCCAACTGCTGTGTCAAACCTCACCAACACAATTCTATTTTTCAACAGTGAGACCTTGTTGATGCCATGTTTTCCCCACTGTCTTTGTATGTAACTGTTTATCACATTAAAAGGTGGATGTGCTCCCGGCACATAGCAAACTATGGCATTCTACCAGTAATCGATCTCAGCTGTAATGTCCTCCAATTTAATTTCACAAATTGTTGTTTCCCCTTGCTTACTTAGATTCACATACTCCAATTTGAATCCAGCATTAGCAGCTTTAGTGATGTCAAAATTTTCCCAAATCGAAGGCTTAACCCTAATTTCTAATTCTTCTTCTACCTCGTCAGCCCATGATTTCCTACTAGTGGATTTTCGTAATTGGTTACTTGCAGAATGTTGTACCTGTATCCCTTCCTCCCATTCATGTATGGTATTTTTTGATTTTGTCACTTTTTGCATTGTTTCATTACTTCCCGCCATTACTGTTCCATTGATGTCTTCTGCAATTGCTTCATTAATTTCCAGTTGTGATGGTAATTCGACTCTGCATGGTGTTGAACCTCGATTCTCGGCCTTTTCCTTACCTCGATTTTGCTCAATTGCAACTTCACTACTCGCTATTTTTAGGTTTTGATTTATGCCATTAACCTCCACTATTGCATGATTTCCTTGATTTTTCCCCTTCTTCGTCTGTGCTGAGATTTGTTTACTAGTCTCCCTTGCTTCGATCACCTTCTGAGTAGGAATCCGAGTTCTCTTCCCCATGGATGCGCACGTTAGGTTAACATGCGCCGAGAGAGAAACAAAATCCTATTTTCAGAGTCTTTTTGCTGTACAATTTACTCTAGATTCGACATATTACCCTATCTTATTCTGCACGGTTTTCTTGACCCTTTTTTTAATAATAAAAAAATTACCCAAATAGTCATCCATCTAGTTTCTTAAACTAAAAATAACTGGTGGATGTATAATATATGTATAATTTATGTGCAAGATGTGTATAAATGTGTATAATAATCAATGTATATAATCTATATATACCGGCTAAAAAAGTAAACATTAAATCTGGCCTACTATTTGTGTAACAATCCCGTTTTAATATCTGTTATTCTATCTACATGAGAGTCTTTAGTTTTTACTTTTCATCTCATTTTATACGATATTATTTATTTATTCATTTATTTAAAAAAGACTAATATATATACTATAAATTATAAAAATATTTTGTTTTACTTAAACATTTACGTCAATTGAAACTGATAGAGTAACAAACAATCAAAAAAAGACTTTTGTGATTTATTAAGTAAAGAGTCAACCCTTTAAGTTATTAAAGAAATTGGTCCATACGTTGCTTAAGCATCCTCTTTTCTCTAGCCTGCAAGACTATGAAAATGGCCGAATTTAATCTCCGGCTACTGAAGATCAATTCATGCAAGTAGAGCATATAAACCCTTTCGGCGGGAGCGAAGACATCCTAATATTTTTAACTTAAACAACTAAGTAGTGATTTTACTATATCCTAATAATAGAAAAAGAATTGTATAATTAAGTCAACTAAAAGATAATTATTGCTAGTAAAAGATGAGATTTGTAACCGAAAAGAGGAAAAGACCAAAACAATACATCATCTTTGGCTTTAAAATCAAAGTCATACATATTCATTCACATAGAGCACTAATAGTACATTTACTTTAACAAAGTGGTGCACTTTTAGTCATAACACTGAAAAAAGCCCAAAAACATATATTATCTTTGGCTTGAGACTCAAAGTCATACATATTCTTCCACATGGAGCACTAATAGTCCATTTACTTTAACAAAGTGGACTTTTCGTCATAACACTAAATACATTTTATGTTTTAACAAAAATCTAAGATCTGACAAAATATATGTTCCCTTTATTTTCTTGTTTACCGAAAGAAATAAAGATGGCAGATTTATCTAGATAGCAAATAATAAATATACATAGAATTTACTTATTATTTATCTATTTACTATACATAAAATATATATTTTACTAA
This sequence comes from Nicotiana otophora, assembly GCA_000715115.1. NCBI lineage: Eukaryota > Viridiplantae > Streptophyta > Magnoliopsida > Solanales > Solanaceae > Nicotiana > Nicotiana otophora. Next base: position 1,996 of record AWOL01S0036928.1, on the reverse strand, counting down.
GAAATGTTAAACACCATTAATTTTTATTTGCAATGATTTTTATTTAGATAACCTCAAATGGTATCTAGATTTTTTATTATATACATAATATTTACTATACATTGACATAAAATAAATATACGTAAAATCATTGCTGTGAATAAAATAAATATACGTAATATATATTTATTAGATTTTTTTATTTTATGGGAGTCAGCGTATAATAAATATACATAAAATAAAAATAAATATTATGTTTACTATACGCTGACTCCCATAAAATAAAAAAATCTAATAAATATATATAGCGTATATTTATTTTAGTAATAAAATTTATTTTACTCTCAGCAATGATTTTACGTATATTTATTTTATGTCAACGTATAGTAAATATTATGTATATAATAAAAAATCTAGATACTATTTGAGGTTATCTAGATAAAAATCATTGCAAATAAAAATTAACGGTGTTTAACATTTCTTAGTAAAATGTATATTTTATGTATAGTAAATAGATAAATAGTAAGTAAATTCTATGTATATTTACTATTTGCTATCTAGATAAATCTGTCATCTTTATTTCTTTCGGTAAACAAGAAAATAAAGGAAACATATATTTTGTCAGATCTTAGATTTTTGTTAAAAAATAAAATATGTTCAGTGTTATGACTAAAAGTGCACCACTTTGTTAAAGTAAATAGACTATTAATGCTCTATATGGAAGAATATGTATGACTTTGAGTTTCAAGCCAAAGATAATATATGTTTTTGAGTTTTTTTCAGTGTTATGACTAAAAGTGCACTACTTTATTAAAGTAAATGTACTATTAGTGCTCCATGTGAAAGAATATGTATGACTTTGAATATAAAGCCAAAGATCATGTATGATTTTGGGCTTTTCCTCTGACCGAAAATATAAGATAGATTACTTAATACAACAATTCAAATTAAATTAAATTACACAATAATAAAAATTCTTAACTCTAAGGTTTTCCCAAAGCCATTAAGCCAGCAATTACACATTCTTTACTCATGGATAAAGAAAAACTAGACTAGATCTGTTGTAGTTGGTAGCATGATCGACGATCGACTGGAGTTTAATTTGTACGAAAATACATTCAATAGCATTTCGCACTATCATATGCATCAGTAAACCCCCATCTACCGTATAACCGTATAAAAACTCACACAAAGAAAATTTCCAGGTTAAGCAGAAAGTTTGAGAGCAACTCGAAGGACATGAATGAAAGATAAGTGAGCTTCGCAGCTGGTTGAGCAGTGGTGGTGTTTTGGGTTTCATTATTCTGAGAGTTGGAAGATGGAAAGAGAGAGGCATATATATGAAAGGGAAGCAGTAGAGGCGTCGCCGGAGAATATTTTCCGGCCAGGTTCGCCGGAGAAAATTAAAGCGCTGGAGGGGGTTGTACTTTCACCAAAAATGGTGAAACAAACTTGTACCATGAAAATGGAGGTAGGTGGCGTGTAATGTAAATCTGCTAAGTGAGAGGGAGAGGGAGAGGGAGAGAGACGTCTGAGAGGGAGTAATGGCAAAGAGTGATTTGTTTTTCATGGAATAAGCAAAAGCGTCACTGAAAAGGGATGATTTTGTGGGATTATGGTGTGCTCTTTTCCAGAAAAGTAATGGAGTTTTTTACTTTTTGACCAACTTTGAAAAGACAAACTATTAATGAGGGGTCCTTTTTTTCCTTGGAACTGGATTGGAAGAAAGTGTTTGGAACATAAACGTGGTCTGTTTCGACTCAAATGACTTAAATGAATAAAAAACAATATCGAACTATATATATAACGTCCTTTAACCTTAATGTCCGTTTTGAACGTTGAGGTATAACGCTCTTTAAAATGGCACAATATATGAAATTGATTAGACGTTCAGGTATAACGCTGTTTATTAAGGTATAGCGCTGTTCAAGTATAGCCCCTTAATAAACGGCGCTATACCCCTTCAAATATCGTCCATTCCCTTTCCCCCATTATAGAACAGCAAACACAATCCCCC
>AWOL01S0036924.1:14216-29488 GCA_000715115.1 Nicotiana otophora | reverse complement strand
CTCTACTCGAGATGACCAGCGAATCAAGCCTCACATCCACGCCCTCTTCCCCTGGCTCAGCACGGAACTTACACTCTAGGTATTCCGTCTTCATCCTGCTCAGCTTGAAACCCTTAGACTCAAGAGGTCGAATGTTTTAATTCGAACGAGGTCGAATGTTATAATTCGAACGATGTCGAATGCTTAATTCGAGCGAGGTCGAATGGTATTATTCGAACGAGGTCGAATGCTTTATTCGAGCGAGGTTGAATGTTTAAATTCGAACGAGGTCGAATGTTTAATTCGAACGAGGTCGAACGTTTAATTCGAACGAGGTCGAATGCTTAATTCGAACGAGGTCGAATGCTTAATTCGAACGAGGTCTAATGTTTTAATTCGAACGAGATCAAATTTTTTTAATTTGAACGTGGTCGAATGTTTTAATTCGAACGAGGTCGAATGTTATAATTCGAACGAGGTCGAATGTTATTATTCGAACGAGGTCGAATATTATTATTCGAATGAGGTCGAATGCTTAATTCGAATGAGGTCGAATGTTATTATTCGAACGAGGTCCAATACTTAATTCGAGCGAGGTCGAATGTTTTAATTGGAATGAGGTCGAATGTTTAATTCGAACGAGGTCGAATGTTTTAATTCGAACGAGGTCGAATGTTTAAATATGAACGAGGTCGAATGTTTAATTCGAAGGAGGTCGAATGTTTAAATTCGAATGAGGTCGAATGTTTAATTCGAACGAGGTCGAATGTTTAATTCGAACGAGGTCGAATGTTTAATTCGAACGAAGTCGAATGTTTAATTCGAATGAGGTCGAATGTTTAATTCGAACGAGGTCGAATGCTTAATTCGAACAAGGTCGAATTCTTAATTCGAACGAGGTCGAATGCTTAATTCGAACAAGGTCGAATTCTTAATTCGAACGAGGTCAAATGTTTTAATTCGAATGAGGTCAAATGTTTTAATTTGAACGAGGTCGAATGCTTAATTTGAACGAGGTCGAATGTTGTTTTTCATGTATTTTGCTCAATACTTGGAGAAATTTACATATTTTTCGGGCTGGCATTCCAGTCCTGGTCTATCTAGTCCTTTCATTGGGCGACCCGGAGATATGTCGTGAGGTTGGGCAATGAGTTGTCTTTTACTTATTTGCATTTTGACTTGAAACATCCTCCCCATAGCCTCGTTAAAAACCCCCTTGAGAAAACCCAATGGGGATAAACCTCAAGTGAGGGAAAAAAGAGTACGACTCGGAAGACGATTGTTCTTAAAATTTGAAGTACTTGAGGTGGGTGACGTTCCAGTTGTTTGGTATCTGTTTTCCTTCCATTGTTTCTAGTTGGAATGACCCTTTGCTTGTTATTGCTGTGATTTTGTATGGGTCGTCCCAATTTGTTCCCAGTTTGCCCTCCTGCATATCTCTACTTGCTTGTATTTTGGTTTTGAGCATGTAATTCCTAACTTTAAGTGGTCTGATCTTGGCCTTTTGTTGCAGTAGCGCTTTGCCTATTGTTTTTTGGCGATCATTCTTACGTAGTCCATGTCTCTCCGTTCTTCAGCTTCGTCGAGGTCATACCTTCTGCTTTCATCGTTCCTCGATCCGCTCTCACGGGAGTATCTCAAACTGGGTTTTCCGATATCAACTGGTATTACTGCATCAGTCCCCTAGACTAACGAGTAAGGAGTTTCACATATACTCGTCTTTGGCATTGTATGGTATGCCCATAACACTTCTGGCAGTAGTTCTGGCCAATGTCCCTTGGCGTTCTCAAGCTTTTTCTTCATGATGTTCAGTATTGATTTATTGGAGGAGTCGGCTTGGCCGTTGCCAGCGAGGTGATATGGGGAGGAGAGTATCTTTTTTATATGCCACTTCTCAAAAATTTTGGCGACCGTTTTTCCAGTAAATTGGGGTCCGTTGTCGTAGCTAATCTCTTTGGGGAGGCCGAAGCGGCACACGATGTTTTTCCATATGAAGGTGATCACTTCCTGCTCGCGTATCTGAGTGAATGCTCCTGCTTCTATCCATTTAGAAACATAGTCAGTCAAAACTAAAAGAAAGCGTACGTTACCTCATCCTGCAGGAAGGGGGCCGACAATGTCCATCCCCCACTTGATGAAAGGTCAAGGGGAAGTGACCGAATGGAGTTGCTCGCCTGCTTGGTGGATCATTGCGGCGTATTTTTGGCATTGCTCTTATCTTTTTACGAAGTTCGCGACCTCTTTTTTCATAGTATGTTAGTAGTAAACTTCTCGTATGAGGTATCTGACCAGAGCTCGGTTGCCTGAATGAGCCCCGCAATGGCCTTCATGGACTTCTTCTAGTACACGACGAGTTTGATTTGGTCCCAAGCATTTGGCTATGGGGCCACCGTACGTTCTCTTATACAGATTGTTCTGGATGATGTTGTACACAGATGATTGCATCCGAAGTTTCTTGGCTTCGTTTTTATCATATGAGAGTATGCCTTCTTACAAGTATGCAATAATACAGTTGCGCCAATCCCAATTTAGGTTTATAGTTCTTACCTCGATTTGATCTACTGACGAGTGGAGGGCGACCACCTTTCCTTCGCCGGTTATCCTTTTGGTGGCTGCCACTAATTTGGCGAGGACATCGGCTTCGTCGTTTTATGCTCGAGGGATTTGGTCGAGCTGTCATTCATCAAACTCGGGCAGTAATTTGCAAATTACGGCTTGGTACTTTTGCAGCCTTTGCTCTTTGATCTGGAAAGTCCCTGTGACTTGGTTGACGACGAGCTGTGAGATGACCCGCTTTGCTCTGTACCTTAGCGCTAGAATTAATCCTATAATTACGGCCTCATACTCGGCCTCAATGTTAGTCATGTCCGGATACCTTATGGACTAGCGAATTACTTCTCTTGTCGGGATCTCGAGTACGACTCCCAGTCCGTACCATGACACATTGGAGGCGCCATCGGTGTACAAAATCCATTGATCTTGCATTTGCGGGGAAGTGTGGGCGATTTCTTTTTCTACTTCAATCATTACTTTTGCACTGAAGTCGGCAACAAAGTCCTCGAGGACTTGTGATTTTATCGCAATCCGTGGTTGATACGTTACATCATGCTCGCTTAATTCTATATCCCATTTAGCCAATCTTCATGATAGCTCGGGCTTTTGTAAAATACTTCTCAAGGGGAAAGTTGTGACTACCGAGATGGGGTGGCACTGGAAGTAGGGCCTAAGCTTTCGCGAAGCTACGACCAAAGCCAGTGCCAGTTTTTTGAGGTGTGGGTACCGTATTTCGGCATCGATTAAGGTTTTGCTAATGTAATAGATGGGAGATTGCGTACCTTTATTTTCTCAGACTAGGACTGCACTCACCGCTATTTTGGATACGGCAAGGTAGACGAGCAGACGTTCCCCTGGTTCTGCTTTGGCAAGCAACAATGGCGATGATAGGTACGCTTTTAACTCTTTCAGGGCTTGAATGCACTCGGATGTCCATAGGAGGTTGTTGGCCTTCTTGAGCATGCCGAAAAACTTGTGACATCTATCAGATGATCGTGAGATGAATCTTGACAAGGCGGCGATGCGGTCGGTCAACTTCTGAACTTGTTTTTTGCTGGTTAAGTGTTCTGATATTCCCTCAATGGCTTTGATTTGGTTAGGATTGACCTCGATGCCTCTTTGTGATACTAGGAAGCCCGGGAATTTTCCTGAAGTTACACTGAACGCACACTTCTCAGGGTTCAGTTTCATCCTATATCGCCTGCGTATGTCGATGGCCTCTTTCAGGTGGTCGATGTGATCTTCTTTCTTTTTGGACTTGACCAACTTCTATGTAGACTTCCATGGTCTTGCCGAGTTGGTTCTTTGAACATTTTGGTCACCAACCTTTGGTATGTCGCCCCCGTGTTTTTCAGTCTGAAGGGCATCACCATGTAACAGTATGTTCCTTGGTGGGTGATGAAGGTGGTTTTCTCCTGGTCCTTCTCTTCCATAAGGATCTGATTATAGCCCGAGTACGCATCTAAGAAGCTCAACATTTCATGCCCGGCCGCTGCGTTAATGTGCTGGTCAATGTGAGGTAACGGCAATGAATCTTTGGGGCATACTTTGTTTAAATCCGTAAAGTCTACGCACATCCACCACTTTCCGTTCTTCTTTTTTAGCATGACCACATTGGCGATCCACTGGGGATATTTTGATTCCATCAAGAAGTCATTTTCAAACAATTTTTCGACCTCCTCGCAAACTACATCGTTTATTGTAGAATTGAATTTCTGCCTAACCTGCATCACCAGGGGGTGGAATGGGTCGACGTTCAACCTATGTGTGCAACCTCTTTCGGGGTACCTGACATGTCTGCATGGGAAAAAGCAAACAAGTCCGCGTTAGCAGTTAAGAATTGACAAAATTTAACTAGTTCTTGAAGCTTGCGGCCGATGTACGCTATCTTGCCGTGGTCATTGTCATCAAGTTAGACGTGGTCGACATCTTATACGGTTGTTCCCATGGCGTCTATTGTTTCTGGATATCTGATGACGTCCGCTTTCTCATCACAACTCGATGTCGACCTCGACATTGTTAATTGCTATGCATCCTCTGCTTTGCCCTTCATTTGTTGGGCGTATGTACAATCCTGGGCGATGTGATAGCATTTTCGAGATATACGTTGTTATCATTGTATGCTGAATACTCCCCCTGGGGTTGGAAATTTGATAACTTGGTATAAGCTGGAGAGGATAGCCCTCATGGCGTGTATCCAAGGTTGACCTATTACGGCATTGTACACCATATCCTGGTCCATGATGTGGAATGTGGTTTCTAGAGTGACGCCACCGGCCAGGACGGGGAGTGTGATTTTCCCGGATGTTCTTTCAACTGCATTGTTAAAACCTATCAGCGTGATGTAGCACGGTACTATCTTATCCTCGAGTTTCATTTGCGTAAGTACTCGAGGATGGACAATGCACGCCCCGATCAAATCGTCCACCATAATGAGTCTTATATCTGTATTTAATATTCGTAAAGTGATAACAAGGGCATTATAGTGAGGGAAAACCAAACCGTGGGTATCTCACTTATCAAAGATGATATTTTCTTCGAGCTCGTCATACTATTCATGAGTGACTGACCATTCGAGCTTGTGGGTTGTGGCAAATTTTACATTGTTGATTGAAACGTCGTCGCCTCTCCCGATGATCATTTGAATGGTGCGAGTCGGTGAGGGTATTTCGGCAGTCCCTGGTGTTGTTCGCGTCCTCGGGCAAAGTTGGTCCTTCCTCGGTCGCTCAACAATTCTTTGAGGTGTCCTTGATGAAGCATGTTCACGATATCCTGTCTTAGGGAGATGCAGTCCTCAGTTTTGTGACCTCGCTCTTAGTGGAACTCGAAGAGGGCGTTTGACTTTCTAGTGCTTCGATATGGCCTAATCTTTTGTGGCCATCTTACTTTTGGTCCGAGCTTCTCCAATGCATAGACTATTTCTGAAGGTGACATATCTAAAATGTGAGCGGATAGTAAATGGGGCATACCTCTCTCATTCCGGTGAGTCCCTGTTCTTGGTCTAGATGGGCCCTCTTCGTGGTGCGAGTTGGTCATGATAGCGTTTCTGACATATGGTTGATGCCTTTCTCGATTGGATCGTGGAGCTGTGAGATCTCTCTTGGCATCATTTCTTCGATCCTTCCTGGTTTCGGCTTGTACCGAGGTCAATCAATGGGTTGGCCCATTCAGGTCGTCTTCGTCGGCACGGATCTCGCCAAAGAACAAGTCTCTCAATCCCTCTTTGGGTGATTGTTTGATAGCAAATATATCGTTCACTCTTGCCTTCGTCTTTTTAGCTACAGCATGGGCTGTTACAAACTTGTCGGCCATCTCCTCGAATGTTTCAATGGAGCACGCGGGCAGTTGTGAATACCAAGTTAACGTTCCTCCAGTAAGGGTCTCGCCAAACTTTTTCAACAAAATAGAGGAGACTTGTTCTTTGGCGAGATCATTACCCTTTACCGCAGTGACATAGTGAGTTACATGATCTTCGGGGTTGGTCGTACCATCATAAATTTTTAGATAAGGCGTAATCTTGAACGCCTTGGGTATGGCATGTGGGGCGGCTTCATCACTATAGTGTTGCTCAACGAACCGACCACCGTCTCTTTTTGGCAAGAGTTTTAGGATACCCGGTATTTTGTCGACTCTTTCTTGGTATTCTCTCATTTGATTCCAAAGCATTTTGTTTTCATTTTTTATTTCTTCTATTTTTCTCAGAATGGCCGTGAGGGTGTCGTTACCTGCATTATTAATATTGTGAGTGATACCTTTTACTGAAGGGAGAGGGCCGTGCTTCTTGGCCGTTACTGGTGTAATGCAAGTCCTTGCATTTTCTCTAACTACCTCCTGAGTGGGTTTGTTGAGGATGCCGGTTAGTGTATTTGTCAGCCAAGCCTCGAGTAGCTTCTTCACCGCTGGTGGCGCCTCTTTCGCTGTGGACGTGGAAGCTCCTTTACTATGGGATGTTGTGATACTGCCATGAGGAAGGTGTGATCCACTTTGTTGGGGAGAGGTATTAGGCGTTATGTCTTTGCCTTCTGTTTCTGAGACCTCATTGATGGTGTTTAAGAGGTTGGTAGTGAGATCGACCACTGCCTTCATCCTTCTCCTTTACCTGCCATGTCAGATATGGCTGTAAAAAGAAGTACAAGTTTTTTTTTTTTTTGTGAACCGTGCTACTTATGGATCCAGAAGAAACTAAAGATTTAACTAGACTTCCTCACAGACGGCGCCAAATTGTTTGACCAAAAATAATTATCTTTGGATAAACTAATTGAATGTATTAAATGAGGGTTTAAGCCTAGCTAATAATAATAACTTCAGATATGAATTCGATGTTCGAATATCAATAATGGGGGAGGAATATTCAATATTCAGTTACATTGAATGACTCAAAAGTAAATAGAGAGAATAATTCACCCAATCTCGAATGGGTTGAAATAGATCTTCTTTTGGCTATGAGATAAATGGCAAATAGATACAAGGATTTTCGAGCCTTTCTTGGATCTGTTGTCTAAAATGTAGAGAGTCTATTTTTTGTCAAGGAATTTCTTGTTAGAAAACTCTGGCATCTGATCTATCTCTTTCTATTTATAGGGGTAGACCCTCAATTAACCCTAAAAGTAATTATAAAGAATATCTAATAGAATATTCTCTACTAAACTCAATGTTACTGCTCCTTCCAATACTCGACCTCGGCCATAATTGGTTGCTCGGTAATGGATCCTATTAGTTATTAGTCGACCTCAATCATATTATTTATGGCGACATCACTCGCGTTGAATGCTCTCACGCAGATTTTGACCCATACTATAATAGGTGCGAATGATTCGCCAGCAGATACAATTTTGGAACCATTGCCCATCTAGCCAAATCACAAAAAAATCCAAGATTAAAATCAATCAAGATTGTCTTTGCTCCCATTTTAATAAAATCAAAGCCCTTAAGGCGACCCACCAACGCATTATAATGCGGAACATAGAGGGGAGACAGAGAAGATAAAAAGTAAGCCATCTTTTAGTGGATAAAGAGAGGAAACTCATCCTAATTTAGACAGTTGCAAATACATACATGTACAATTTAGTTTGAAGTGTGTGTATATATATAATATTAGAGATCCAACCTTGCAGGGTCTGTCAATTTCATGGGATTTGCTCTCCCATTTGCCCCACCTTTTGTCTTCATGATATTTGTGACCACTCCTCCATCATGTTAGTTGCCCCCTTTGATGGAACTTGTACTTTCCCTTCCTTTACCTAAGTTTTTCTATGTTGCTCTTTTCCAGAATCATGTCCTCATGTCAACTATAGAGCAAAAAATAAAAAATAAAAAATAAAAATAGTACTATATGGTGAAAGTTATCATTTATGAGTAGTAAAAATAGTAGTAGTAGTAGTATTGGATTTTTATTTGTGATTTTAGAATCTTTTAGTGTCTTCTCAATTATGTTAATAACTTTTTCGTTAAAAAAACCAATTATTATTGTTGTTGATGTTGACTGTGGTGGTATTATATACTAGTTTATTATTATGACATTTCTATTGAAATGGACATGCAAGAAGAAGAAATTACTATATATATGTACTATTCTAATTTTTTTTTCAAAAAATTATTATTATTGTGAAGTTTATACTTCTTCAATAAATAACTCATTGGCTTCGTGAAAATAGCACGGGCTAGCCAATTTTCGGTCTGCTAATTGAAAAATAGCAAGCGTTTATAAAGTCATTGAAAAATAGCCAATATTTTGCGGCAACATGGAAAGTTCTAGCATAATATACTGGAGATTGGTGCACCTGTGCATGAACTTCCAGCATATTATGCTGGAACTCCAGTACACAGAAAGTTCCAGCATAATATAATGGATATTGAAGCACCCGTGTATGAACTTCCAGCATATTATGTTGGGCCAGTATATTATGCTGGAAGTTCACATGTAAAAAATTCGAACTCCGGTATATTATGCTGGAAGCTCACGTGTAGAAAAATTCGAACTCCAGTACATTATGCTGAAATATTTTCCGGATTTTGAATAGTATTTTCGTTCAGATTTATCTTTATATGAAAAATGACTAAATTTCGATTATTTTTAAAATTGTGGCTAGTTTTCAATTACTATTTGTAAATCTGGCTATTTTTGAATTTCACTCATTTATTGTAATCTAGTTTATCGTTAATAAAGTGGTAGAACCGCAACTCTCATGAGCATGAGGTTGGTTATGTTTTGACCGAGAAAAAAGCCCCCTCTTTTGTTAATAAGATTAGGGGCGTACATGGACCAGATTGGTTCAGTTTTTATTAAAACCAAATCAAATCAACTATATCGGTTTGGATTGGTTCGGTTTTGTAGGATGTTTCGGATTTTTTACATGAATATATATTATTTTAATTTTACTTTGTTAAATTTTTTATAAGTAAATATATGTTTAGTAAAAACTGACAAACATATGATCTATTAACATATTCTTATGGGAGAATTTTCTTAGTTACATATGATAGTTACTTTTTAGTCGTCTGACAATAATTTTTCATTGATGTACACTTTCAAGATTAACTGAATTTACTAATGAAACATAAAAATCAATATGATGCCTATATAATTGTATGTTCTATTTAATTTTAAATTATCGAAATACCACTTCAAATTTGAAAAAAGATATAAGAATTTAATAGATCTTGGCATATGGATATGGAATAACAAAGAGATTGACACATTTCACTAACACTTGATAAGAAAGTAATCATACAACCTATTATTTAAAGTTAATAAAAATAGAGCACTTCATATTTAACTAAATATTACATCTCATAAGAGAATCGGAAATATTTCGAGATATTTTTTAAAGAAAATTCTATGAGAAGTCTTAAAAGTATATATAAAAATTATATATTTATATGTCGGTTTGGTTCGGATTTTTTTACTCAATACCAAACCTAATCGGATTTTTTAATCGCTTTGATTTGACTTTTCGATTTGGTGCGATTTTTCAGTTCGGTTTGTACACCCCTAAACAGGATGAAGCACTACTGCTTTTAGTAGTTAGTCGTTGAATCAAAGTCCTAGACGTAGAGGGTTAAAATTACAAGAATATTTTCTTCTTCGTGTCTAATCGGTTGCATAATACTGAAGGGATAATTAACTCATACATATTGCGGTATTCAAGTTTTTCAATCAAGCTAGTAGCTTGCAATTAAGTAGGTTGGTTGATTTTCAACAAGCTTACAGTTTTATTTTACGATTCAAGTTTCATTGTAAAACCAAACGTATTTGGTATTATGAACCGGTCAATAATAGGGCCAGAATACTTTAGAAAGATTTGGTTAATCCTTATGGGACCTTTCTTTTAAGATATTATCTCAAAAAGGTTTCATGTGCACGGTATATATATATATATTTGTTTCTTCTGTGATATTTTTAGCATAATCTTGATTTTATTCCAAAATTAACAGTTGATGACTTTGTCAGTGGTCTAATTGAAAAAGACGAACGAACGATTAATTGAAAAAGACGAACGAAAGAATTTACAATGATCTCGAGAGGTTTGTCCTATACTGAAGATACTCATGAATTTAGTGAATTATTTGATTTGATACTTTTGATTAGACAAAACTAGTCTACATACCCGCGCGCGGATAAATCTAAAGAAAAAATAATGCATTGTAAGATGTGTGAATTAAATTAATGAACATAAAAGCACTTCTTATTAAACAATATTTTAGTACAACAAAATTAGTCACGGTGTTTTGGACTATAATACTTTAGTCCAACAAAATTAATATTTAGGACCCTACAATATGTGCAATAGAAGGACAACATGCAATTAGCTTAATTTTATCACGCAAAAGAAAAATAAATAAAAATTACAATTTCACCGGCAAATCATTTTCACTCCGAACTCCATTCTTCATTTTGAATAGGATTCTAAGTAGTTGCAATTGAACCACTCTTTTCAAACCAACTTACATGAACTTGTTTGCTTTCTCTACATTGACTCTTATGCTGGAAACTTCAGTCCAAATGAATTAATGTAATCATAAAAGTCCAAGGTTGCATAATATCATAAAATAACTTTGCTGCATCACTTCATGCTTCCTAAATTATCAATGTGTTGCAAACACATAATCCTCAAATTTTCCAACCAAGACTAATTCCTAAACACATACGACATAATATAAATTTACAGAAAATAAGAGATGATACATTGCCAAATTTGACTCTAAAGGCCAAAGAGGATAAATGGACAAATTGTGTACGCTTATTTTAAAAACAATATGGGTGACTACATATACCTTCATAGCCTTATTTTCGTTTCAGGATGCAATTAGCTCGCTAACTTGTCGTATTAATCATACAATCACTATTTACTAAGTATCTACGCGATGAGTAGATAATACAAAAGAAAATTAACTATCCAACCTAAGTTTTTCCCACTCATGATAGATGTGTATTCACCCTTTGTACTGTTTAAGACTATTCCAAACCTGCATAAAAATTTATAAGATGCAGATTTATTGTAACGACCCGACCAGTCGTTTTGAGTATTACAACCCCATTCCCCCATTTACTACTCTATATGTGCTTTATAGCTGTATTATGACCTATCAGATTAGTTAGTTCGGGTCCGGAGAGATTTCGAAGTGAAATGAGACACTTAGTCTCGTAATTTAAAACTTAAGTTGAAAAAGTCGACCGGATGTTGACTTATGTGTAAACGACCTCGAATTTAAATTCCGATGATTCCAATAGCTCAGTATGGTGATTTTGGACTTAGGAGCGTGTTCGAAAAATTATTTGGAGGTCCGTAGTAGAATTAGACTTGAAATGGCAAAACTTGAATTTTTGAAAAGTTTAACCGAGGGTTGACTTTTCGATATCGGGATCGAAATCTGATTCTGGAAATGGGAATAGCTTCGTTATGTCATTTATGACTTGTATGCAAATTTTGAGGTCAATCGGACTTGATTTGATAGGTTTCGACGTTGTTTGTAGAATTTTGAAATTTCAAAGTTCATTAGGCTTGAATTGGAATATGATTTGTGATTTTGACGTTGTGTGATATAATTTGAGGCCTCGAATAGGTCCGTATTATGTTATGGGACTTGTTAGTATACTTGGTTGAGGTCCTGGGGGCCTCGGGTGTATTTCAGACAAGGTTCAGATCAATTTCGTTGCATATTGTATTGTTGAAGGTTGCTGGTTCTGGTGTTTTCGCACCTGCAGAATTGGGCTCGCAGGTGCGATGGTCGAAGGTGCGACAAGGCAGTCGCAGGAGCGAAGGCCGCAAAAGCGGAAGCCTGGGCGCATATGCACATGCACAGAAGCGGCCAATGCACGCAGAAGCGCGACCGCAAATACGGTTTGCGTGCCGCAGAAGCGACCACTGTCGCAGGTGCGAGCTTCGTCCGTAGAAGCGAAGGTCGCGGATGCGGCCTCTTGTCCGCATATGCGGAATGACTGGACAGAACCCTTTAAGTTCGAGGGTTTGTGATTTTTCACCCATTTTCGGACTTTGGAGCTCGGTTTGGGCGATTTTGGAGAGAAATTTTTTCACACAACTTGGGGTAAGTGTTCTTGACTCCCTTGTGATTTTATTCCATGAATCTATCTTTATTTTTAGCAATTGGTTGATGAATTTAAAGAGAAAATTGGGGGCGTTGGCCTAAAGTTTCATCACTGATATTATTGAGTGATGGATCTTACCTGGACATGGATCTTGTCCGAAATATTATATACCTGGAGATGGATCTTCTCCACGGGCTGGATTGGCCCTACTTGGTATTGAGTGACTGATGATCAGTTGATGTGTATATTTTGGGATGGATCTTCCTTGGGCCGGATTGGACATATACAGTACCGAGTGATTGAACATGATGAGTGGAATGTGTGAAGTGAGATTGAGTACTCTGAGAGTGTGAGTACATGAATTCATCTCTGAGATACATTGCATTGACATGCACAAACGACATACATGCATAGAGATGTATTTTCTTCATGTTGTACGGTATCACGTTATTCAAGACTTCTCACACATGTTGACTTATGGGCATAGTGATGCATTTGTTTTACACTAGCTATCTGGAAAGAAAATGAGACATCTTAATTAATATTGAAAGGAATTTTGGGAAAATTTCTGTTTTCAAACCTATTCATATTTTTGGCAACTTCAGTAAATGATTTGGGTTTTCACTGACGTACTTGAAAGGGGCAGAACTATTTTCAGAAATCATGATTAAGCTGAGCATTTTGTCTGAGTTATTTATTTTATTACTTGCTTTATGTTGTTATAAATTATTGTTGGCTAATGGTGTTGGACCCGACCTTGGTACAAGCTCGTCACTACTTTCAACCTAAGGTTAGGTTTGTTACGTATTGAGTACATGTGATCGGTTGTACTCATACTACACTTATGCACCTCGGGTGCAGATGTTGGCTGCTGATGTTGATGTGTTTGTTGTGAGCTGGATCTGAAGATGTACCTGTGTTTCAGTTGTAGCCGCTTCTTGTTCATGGTAGCCTTAGATTCATAAAACTTTGTTTATGTACTTTTCAAACATATGATGTATTTACTTCATACCAGCTTTGTAAATTCTATTCTTAGAAACTCATGATTTATACTACCAGTCCTTGGGGAATGTATAAGATTTAGATATTTTCTTTTACTTAATTGTCTTGTTAAATTTTATTAGAATTTGGATAGTTGATAACTGGCTTACCTAACGGGTTGGGTTAGGTGCCATCACGACTACCTAGATTTTGGGTCGTGACATTTATAAGAAAATCTTTATATTTCAATTGAAAGGTGACCGTAGTATCATTTTAACCTCTAATTCACAAATCATAATTATTTATTGTCACATGTATCATAATAATCCATCTCATTAAATGCGTAAACATTGGGGACAAACACAAAGAACAGCCATCATATGGAGCAACAATAATTATCCATATGTCCAAGTAAACTATTTACTTGCTAAAGAGAAAGCTTTCATAAACTATTTGAAGAAGCCAATTAAAAAGCTATGAAGAAACAGTTACAGGGACATGCTTCTTCCCTTATAATTGTACTTGAGACTTTTCCTACGCCTCAAAAGTCAATTCTTTTAGTGTTCCATTTTGATATATACCATATCTAATAAAATCTAATGAACATGGTTCTTAGTTATAAGGTTAACTAAAATATAAATATGATAATTACATGAGTTTAAGTTTGGATGAATTAAAAGCATACCATTGTCGACATAAAATTTCATACAGAAACTCAATTATAATACATTTCACATAAAGAAACTCAATTTTAATAGATTTTACATAAAGCACGCCATTCTTGACAAAAATTCATAACAGAAACTCAATTATAATACATTTTACAAAGTCCAAACTTACAGGTCTTGTTGGAGCAGCTGCATACAGATCACCAGATTTGGCAGAATTATAAACAATCCAAGCATATCTATAAAGGATGATAAGTGATTATTGCGAAGAAGAGTAGTCTGTTTAATCAAAACTTTAAGATATTCCACACACATAATTAACATAAATCAACAACTATAGCAACTAAGTCAGAAATTCATTCTATATAATCCTTTCGAGTTTGTCTTTATTGAAAATATTAACAGATCACAAATGTATCAAATGTCGATGCTCCTTAAAAATGCTAACATTTGCATCAACTATAAATTGTTAGTAATAATTTTGTTGTATTATTAAGCAATAACAATTTTATTTTACCCTTACAAATATCCAATTCTTACTCCACCTCTCTTGCTTCATCCAATAATTGACAACTATCTCTTCAATCATCTGCTGTCTATAAGTGTAATGCTAATCAACATCCTAAGGAAAATCAATTTTAACAGGACGAACCATATTTCATCTTGATAGTTATGCTGTTGAAATAATAATTATCTAGATCTTCCCATGACTAATATGAATAATTAACCAAAAGATTATCAAAATATTTTTGGAGCTTCATCATCTTATTTCATTGCCAAGACAGATTGGTAAGTAAATTAAAGAACTAATCATATTCCCATGATAATGTCAGTTTATATAAACGTGATGAACCAAAAATGTTATCTTTAATTTAAACATTCATTTATGTGTTTTATGAAGATGTTGGGAGCTTACCTGCTATGAGTTACGTATCACCTGAATAGTTGAAGTCAATGTCGTTCATTTTCTAGAAATATATTGCTTATGAGGCCACTGTTAGTATTGTTTTCATGTTACGTTACGTTGATTGGATTATGTATATGTTGTTACGATTGGTTTCTGGGATTCTCTGGCAGGCGGATAGGCCCAGTTACAAAGGAAACTCTGGCGAAATTTTGGGAGTTAGTAAAATTCGGAAAATTAAAATGTGCGAAAGAAGAGATAAGTTATGTTATGTATTTGGGGACGGACTTTACTTCTCATTCGAGGACTATTAATATGATGGATACCTATTGGATATGATAATAAGTGTACAAGGCATATTATAAGTGATATGGAGTCTAAGCCAAGTTGGAAAGTTTCATAATAGACTAAAGTTCCAAATGAGTACGCATAAGACCAAACTTTGGACGAGCATATATATATATATATAAGGAGTTATGGAGTGTATGACCTATCCAATTAAATGTCTTTGAGTATAGTGTCTAACTCTTCAAACCGTTTGTCATTTGGATATTCCTACAATATGTTATGACAAAATTACCAAAGGCTGGCGGAGGAGCCTGCGGATGCGAAGCATCCGAGGCCGCGTCCGAAAGAGAGG
>AWOL01S0036910.1:34936-46944 GCA_000715115.1 Nicotiana otophora | reverse complement strand
CCATGTTCAGTAGCACCTCATGGTAGCGGTCAAGATAATCATGTGGGACCTCATAAGGTGCACCACTGAAGTGAACTGGGAAAAGCTTTGTGAACTTGTCCAATCTCAATAAGCCCTCAGAAGACATGGCGGGCCTATCACTGGCCTATACTGCAACAACTGGCTTAACTGCCCCAACTGGCGGGGCTGCTGAAGACTAATATTGGGGCACCATCTGCTCCAGAGTGTGAGTAGTGGGAGTCTATGCTCCTCCCCCAGCCTGAGAGATGGCTGGTGCCACAGGAAATGCACCAGCTTGGGACACACTCTTCATAAGGCCCACCAAACGGACTAAAGAGTCCTGAAGCACTGGGGTGGCGATAAACCCCTTCGGGACCTGAGCTGGTCCAAAAGGTACAGTCTGTGTTGGAACCTCCTCATCAAAATCTACCTGAGGCTCCACTGATGGTGCTACTGCTCGAGCTCTAGCCT
The DNA here is from genome assembly GCA_000715115.1 of Nicotiana otophora. Taxonomy (NCBI): domain Eukaryota; kingdom Viridiplantae; phylum Streptophyta; class Magnoliopsida; order Solanales; family Solanaceae; genus Nicotiana; species Nicotiana otophora. The sequence continues at coordinate 46,473 of AWOL01S0036910.1, read as the reverse complement.
GAGCTCTGCCTCGGCCTCTGGCGCGACCTCGTCCTCTACCCTAGTAGAAGCTGCCACAGGGAGTTTAGGCTGCGGTCCAGCTGAAGATGTTGCACGTGTTCTCGCCATCTGCGAGAGGACAAGAATAGAAGAGTTCAATCAGCAATGATAGAATTAAACCACACGACAAGGAAGAATAAAAGTGAAATTTGTTTCTAAACTTCATAACCTCTGGAAGCTAAGTACAGACGTCTCCGTACCAATCCTTCAGACTCTACTAAGTTTGCTCATGACTCTGAGACCTAAGTAACCTAGTGATCTGATACCAACTTGTCACGACCCGAAATTTCCACCTTCGGGGCTGTGATAGCGACTAATATTTCACTTGCTAGGCAAGCCAATATTAGAGGATATTTAAGCTAATTTTTAATCAATTCAATTAAGTAAAATCCATTAAGCCGAAAAGAAACTAAAACGGAATACAACTGACATACAACCAATAATATCTAAGTACAACCCGAATTTGGAGTCACAAGTTCACGAGCTTCTAGAATCTCTTCAAAATAGGGTTTGAAATAAATACAATTGTCTCGAATGAAAAGAACAATAATTAGGGGAAATGGAAGGGAACTTCAAGGTCTGCGGATGCCAGCAGATCTATCTCGAGTCTCCAAATGTCAATACGAGATGGTACGCCTCATAGACAGCTGGGACCAGTACTAAAATCTGCACAAGAAGTGCAGAGTGTAGTATGAGTACAACCGACCCAATGTACTACGTAAGTGTCTAGCCTAACCTCGACGAGATAGTGATGAGGCTATGACAGGACACCCACGTAAATAAACCTGTACAGACAGAACTATATATACAACATAACAACAGATAAATATTTAACAAGTACTATTGGGAGGAGACATGCGAAAGGGATACAAGATACGATAACTACAACAGGGAATGATAATAAGAAACAAACAATAAACCTTCAATCAACAAAATGAACAAACATAATAAAACTGCACGGCATCACCCTTTGTGGTTTTACTCTCATCCTCACCATGAAACAGTAATAATGTCACGACATCACCCTTCGTGCTTTTGCTCTCAATCTCACCATAAGATGATAAATACGGCACGGCATCACCCTTCATGCTTTTACTCTTAATTTCATCATGAACAATAGATACGGCACGACATCACCCTTCCTAAATTAACTCTCAAATACAGCACGACATTGGCATCACCCTTTATACATTAACACTCAATTACGGCATTCATGCATTAACACTCTCCCTTACCATGTAACAATTAACATATAACAACATGGAGATAGAATAAGCAAGATCAAGTCTTATGTTAACAATGGTTCCACAACACCAATCTTTTCTTCACAAACAATATTTAATTATCACAGATAGCCCATAAATGCGGAAAGAATGATCAATTTAGTAATTAACTAGTCTAAGCATGGATATCATGATCACAGAAAGAAGTAAATAACAAGAAACAAGACCCACCCGCATGCTTTGACCCAATAATAACACATAAGTACTTGTCACCTCACATATACGTTGAATCCAATATTTAAACAAGTAGCACATAGCAAACAAGTCAGAATCCCTCAAGTCAAGGTTAACCACGACACTTACCTCACTCCAAATACCAACTCAAAGCTCAACCACGGCTTTGCCTTTTGAACAAGCCTACGAACTAACCAAATCTAGCAAATTATCAACCAAATGATTCAAAATAAGCCTTAAGAACTATCCACGAATGAAAAAGGTTCAATATAGGTCATTATTAAAAAAGTCAACAAAAGATAACTCCCGGGCCCGCTTGGTCCAAACCCGAAAGTCGGACCAAAACCCGATTACCCATTCATTCTCGAGCCTGATTATGTATTTAGTTTTGGAATCCGACCTCAATTTGAGGTCTAAATTCTAATTTTTGCAAAAATCCCTAATTCTTCCGAAACCCCCAATTTCCACCATAAAAATCCTAGATTTTAGGTTGAAATATTATGAAAAGTAATGGAAAAATTGAAAGAAAGTTGGTTAGAATCACTTACCAACAAATTGGGGAAGAAAAGTTCTTGGGAGAATCGCCTCTAGGGTTTTCTAGCTTTGAAAATTTGAAGAATGAACAAACATATAATTTTTGGGATTGTTTTAATCACTGGCGTCAGGTGTACATCACGTTTGCATGAAACCCGACGCGTTCGCGAAGAGCAAAGCCTCAATGGCTTATGCGATCGCGAGTTGATCTACATGTTTGCATAGGCTTAGCCACCCATAGCCTCCGTTCCGCGATCCTTGTATCGCATTCGCATAGAGCAACAATCAACTCACAACCCCCACTTCTATTTCACTATGCGTTCACGACCAGCAGGCTCCCCAATGCTCCGCGTTCGTGACCAAGGTTTGGCATTCGCGTAGATCAAATATCCCCCAGCCCATTTTACCCTTCACGATCGCGGGAGTATATTCGCGACGGTGAAGAAGGAAACACCAGAAACCAGCAGAAGTGAAAAACCAACAAACTTTCTAAGTTCAAAAGGTCCGTAGGCTATCCGAATCTCACCCGAGCCCTCGGGGATCCACACTAAATTTGCACATAAGTCCAAAAACTTATACGAACTCGCTCGCGTGATCAAAACACCAAAATAACACCTAGAATTATGAATCGGACACCAAATCAAATAAAGGTTTCAATGAATATTTAGAATTTCTATTTAAACAACCGGACGTTCGAATCACGTCAAACCAATTTCGTTTCTCACCAAATGTGACAGACAAGTCATAAATATAGTAATGGACCTATACCGAGTTCCGAAACCGAAATATGGACCCGGTATCAACGAAGTCAAACATTGGTCAAACCTTTATATTCATTAAGCCTTTAAACTTCAACATTTCGACAAAAAGCGACAACTGGAGCTAGGGACCTCTAAATTTGATTTCGGTCATACGCCAAGGTCCCAAATCATGATACGAACCCACCGTGACCGTCAAAACATGAATCCGTCTCAGTTTGCTCAAAATGTTGGCCGAACTCAACTCAAATGTATTTTTAAAGCAAAATTTCATGTTTTATCAACTTTCAACATAAAAGCCTTTCGGAAAAACACCCAGACTACGCACTCAAATCAAGGAAGGCCTAAAGAAGCTATTGAAGGCTTCAGAATGTAGAATTAAGGTTTAAAATTTTAGATGACCTATCGGGTTATCACAGCACTGCTCTGCATCCTTCAGCTTCTGACTCTCGTACGCTACCAGATGCCCTTCTTATAGCAAGACCCCGCCAAGGGCATAGTCGGAGGCATCCGTTTGTACCTTGAACGACTTTGCCAAATCAGGGAGGGCCAATATGGGGCTACTAGACATAGCCTCTTTCAATAGGTTGGAGGCCTCCACTAGCCTGGGTCCCCAATCCCAAGGCGTGACCGTTTTTAGGAGTTATTTCAATGGCACTACGATGTAGGAGTAATTTTTCACAAATCGCCGATATAAGTTGCATAGGCTAAGGAACGCCCTCAAGGAGTGCATATCGTTAGGCGGCGGCCAATCTGTGATAGCTTGAATCTTTTGTTGGTCTATCTTGATCCGCCCTTCCTCGATGACATGTCCGAGGAAGTCAATCTATTTTTGAGTAAAGGAGCACTTGGGTTGCTTTGCATATAATTCGTGATGGCGTAGTCGGACTAGGACCTTCCACAAGTGCTCCAGGTGTTCTTCTAGTGGTTGTCTATATACCACAATGTCATCCAAGTAGACCACCACAAATTCGTCAATGTACTCTCGGAAGACTTGGTTCATCAGGGTGAAAAATGTGGCTAGAGCGTTAGTCAAGCCGAATGGCATAATCAGGAACTCGTATGACCCATATCTTATTACACAGGTAGTCTTGTGTTCATCACCCTCCGCAATCCGAACTTGCCAATAACATGTCTCCAGGTCTATTTTGGTGAACACCGTCGCACCACCCAGCCTATCGAACAAGTATACCATTAGCGGAATAAGGTATTTGTTCTTCACAATGATTTTGTTTAGAGCCTGATAATCTACACAGAGTCGTAGGCTGCCATCATGTTTCTTTTGGAATAGCATAGGGGACCGTATGGGGATTTGGAGGGCACGATGATACCTGTCTAGATGTTTTGTCAATTGTCTCCGAAGTTCGATGAGTTTGGGTTGTGACACTGTGTAAGTCACCCGGGCGGGTGGATTCGCATGTGGCACCAACTCAATTTCATTGTCCACAGTGAGCCTAGGCAGGAGTCTCCTTAGCATATCCTGTGGCATAAAGTCTTCAAACTCCAGTAGCAGCTCCTTCACGGGTGCAGGAATGAGACCCGAGGAGCGTTCTATATCTTCAATATAGAGGGTAGCCAGGAATGTAGGTTCATGTCTTTTGACCCCCTTCTTCAACTGCAAGGCCGAGATGTTCTCAGCGGCCATCTTTATGGGTATGCACAGGATAATGTTAGGCTTGGCCCTGTTTCCTCCCATCATCAGTAGTATGTCGGCATACGGTACATGTATGGTGTTAGTTTGCCTCAGGAATTCCAACCTAACTATCAACTCGAAGTCATCTATGATCACCACGCGCAGGTTGAATTTTCCTTCGTGTGTTTTATCACTTCAGTGTTATTTTTATACATAACAAACAAGACCTAGAAATTTTATCACTTCGCGTGTTTATAATTTCTTGCAAACTCTATTAGAGTTATAATCAAAATTATTGTATTGTCTTGTATTTAAAATCAAATTATAGAAGAATTTAAAAGAGAAAAATAAGGTAAAATACTTACCTTAAATCCATAATTTATTTCTGAAGAAAGTTCATGAACAATTAATAATCATTATGCTCAATATTATCTACAAGTTGAGCACCATGTACGTATCCAAAAGCATGGTGACCAAAGCAGATGACTCTACTCAATTGGTTAGAGTCTCGTCCTGATAACGTATTATAAAATAATAAAAGAAGAAGAAGAAGCGTATTGCAGAGAAAAGTATAGAGACATAATTCTTATTGATTTGGGATCAATTACAATGGAATATAATCCTCTATTTATAGGGAAAAAGTGACTTAGCCACCAAGTAAAAAACCCTAAAATCTCTCTAAAATATAAACATTCATCTTAAATACAATTCTATTTATAACACTCCCCCTTGAATGTCTATTCAACAGATAATGTGCTTCGTTAAAACCTTAATTAAAATAAAATGCAGTGGTAAAAACTTCTAGTGAAGGAAAAAGAGTACACATATCTAACAACACGCCTTTTTGTTGCCTAGTTAAAAATCTTGCATGGAAACCCAATGGGACAAAACCCTGTAATGGAAAAATAGTACAACACGTATTAATTCCTCTTGATGAGAACATCAATTCACATCTTTAATAATTTGCATTCCAATATTGTGCACTACCTTCAAAAGATCGTTGGTAAATATTCGATAAACGAATCATCCATATTAACTTGAATGAATATGTTGCACCTTGAAATCATCATTTTTGATAGATATGTAATGTCTTCATAAAATGTCGTAGAATGTCCTTTTCAATATCTCCATAGAGGTAAAAATTCTCACTATCACATTATCATGCTTATAGTTATAACAAGATACATATGTGCACAAATTGCACTTAGGATGTAGTACATCAAGACCAAGAAATGTATATGCTTTAAGCGACTTAAATCCTTTAGGAATTGTCATATAAGTTAAGTCATATAAGTCATATAAATATACTTTAGATGCATATCAAGTTTTTTTGTCATGCTAGACATATAAGATATATAAAAGTGATTGCACACACCATAGACTTTATACTTTCGAGTGTTTGAACTATATGTCCAAAACTACATGTCATTTATACGAAACCAATTCTACTTGAATTGTTTCTTCAGACTTAAGATCCTTATATATATATTTAGCGCTATCATAGATGTCATCGACAAACATTTTTTATCGGTTTCAACCTCCTCATTTTTTATATAGACATAATATAGAGATCTCTTCATTTCAGGTACTTGAACCTCTCCTGAGGTTTTATAAAATGTTATGTCGTGTACTCTTCTAGAGCATTTGCCTCCTTATTATGATCATTTTGATTATTTACTCATCTTCTTTATCAAGGATTTTAATTGGTACCGATTTGTCTATCCACTTCAGGTGTACCGTAGACTTTATCCTTCTAGGACTTATTCTAATAAGAGCATTTGGTGTGAGAATATAGTTACTTTCTTTGGGACAACAAATGCATCTAGCATGCTTTGCAATATATTATAGATGAATTATCTTTTTTGAAACTTCAAGTTCATATTATCTTCGAGGATCTAGAGGTACAAATGATAATTCATTTCACATTAACTTTTCTCAACTGTTTATCCTGTCTCCCCCTCATGTTAGAAAAATTAACTTGCTTCCTCAACTTTAAAAATTCACCTTTGTGTGTTATGGTGTTAATCAAAATATATTCCATACATCAATAATAATAAGATAAAATTATTTGGTTCTTGTCCCTGAACCACTTGTGAGGGGAGAATATAATATACTTTTGTATATAACATATATCAAACTGGTATAGATAGCTTTGTTCTCATAAGCAATCGTTTAGCTATTAAGTGGAGGAACTCAATAAATTATTTTGCTAAACCAACTATGATGTAAACAACCTTATCAAGATTAACTATCTTGAATAGAAAATATGGAAATTATGCTCGAAACTAAATTATTGAGCAAGTTACCTTGCAAACATAATGTTGTGGGTTAATAATAATCACACATGTAACCATCTCGTGGATGCATCTTATGTGGTCTACATGGCAGGTGAATGGGTCATTTTCACCTTTGATATTTCTAGCATTCATGGGATTCAATCTCAATTTTAGTTGATCAATTAATTAATGAGAACAAGAAATATAAGAGAATTCGTAAAGAGCTTTCTAGTTTTTTAATATTTACCCATGCGAATTCTCTTTTATTTGTGCACATAATACTTAAATTAACATGATTAACTAGTTATGCCATCTAAATAAATTATCAATATTATAAACTTCAGGTTTACACTATGACGTGTGCAATTATCAATAAACTCCAAGTTTATTATGATATGAGTTTTATATCAATAAACTTCTACTTTATTATGGCATTCTTTTATTTATATAGTACAAACTGGAGAATAAAACGGGTAGCTTTTCATATACATATTACCCCGCTACAAGTTGTAGTAAAAGAAGATATAATATCTTTTATTTTATTTTTAGTCTCAATATAACCAACCGCTTTCCCGAATACTTTAGAAACTAAATAAGTTTCTTTGAGACTTACTATGACGCAATATCTTATTGATAATCAATTTTATTTTTTCAAAATAGTATAATTGGCTCTTCCAGAGCTTTCAATTAATTTTGTACTATCACATATTCATCAATATCTATATGGTGAATATCTCTTTCAAAGAAAAAGTTATACCATTATGGTCATGATGAAAATTATATGTGATGACGATTATAATTTCGTCCATTATCACGTCCACATCCATTCATACCTCCACAGTAATATCATGTCTTATTTTAGACTTATGGGACGGGTTTCCATTATTGGCGGTCATAATCATACATGAATCTAGTCATATCAAGACCTAGAAATTTTATCACTTCGCGGCTTTATAATTTCTTGCAAACTCTATTAGAGTTATAATCAAAATTATTGTATTTTTTTGTATTTAAAATCAAATTATAGAAGAATTTTAAAGAGAAAAATAAGGTAAAATACTTACCTTAAATCCAGAATTTATTCCTGAAGAAAGTTCATGAACAATTGACAATCATTATGTTCAATATTATCTACAAGTTGAGCACCATGTACGTATCCCAAAGCCTGGTGACTAAAGCATATGACTCTACTCAATTGGTTAGAGTCTTGTGCTGATAACGTGTTATAAAACAATAAAAGAAGAAGAAGAGTATTGCAGAGAAAAGTAGAGAGATAAAATTCTTATTGATTTGGGATCAATTACAATGGAATAGAACCCTCTATTTATAGGGAAAAAGTGACTTAGCCACCAAGTAACAAGCTCAAAAATCTCTCTAAAATATAGACATTCATCTTAAATACAACTATATTTATAACATTAAGAAACTTCTTATTTATTCTCCTTTGTGTGTGTGTGTGTGTGTGTGTGTGAACAAAGTAAATATGACAATGGCCACCAATAACAGTCTTTTGCTAAAAATAATAGGGATATTATCACTTTTAGACCGCGCCAGAAACTATTTACATTTGGTAGCGGAAAAAGTGTATAAAACTTGTATAAATTTTGTATATAACATACATAATGCATATATATACAAAAAATATATAAATTTTATATATGTTTTTACTATTATTTTTACAGCGGTTATACAGTGTCATTTGCTCAAAATAATATTCGGTATAAGCTTTTAATAATAACATATTAATGGTATATATTTGATATAATATACGTATATAAATAAATTATGTCACGTTATTACTTATATACATATAATATATACAATCAACATTTAGAGTAATATATCATATATATACTTGATGTATAATAGATTTTCTCTTTTACATTTTCACTAATACATCAAATATGTTAGTTTATATGTATATCATATCAAATAAATTATGTCTTTAGTATGAAGTATAATTATACCACACACCATCTATATATCTATATCTATATTTATATTTATATTATATCTATACTGTATTAAAAGCACGAAATTCCTTACTGAAATGTCGTTCACCCTTTTTACCCTTTAAAAATAGAGTTCACACTAGATAAAATAATCATTTAATTCTTTTCCTAATATTTAGGACCTAAACATTCATTGAAATGTGGTTATTATATCTTTCTTTATTTAAACTAGGTACCTAAAGTTTAAGACTTTAAAATTGATTAAAATTTTACTTTAAATAAATATTTAAAAAAGTCAATTTGGAACATTAGTACAAAATTTATAGATGCTCGTCTGAAGTAGCTTGTACATGGAAATTAAAAATTGACATCCTAATGATACTCATATTGTATTCATGGTCAAAAAAATAATTTTTTAACATCAATAAGTAGTTTTTTTAAGAAGAATTTACTTTATTTAGTATTTGCAATAAATTACATCAATTTATTCTCATTATGTGGTAAATAGTGTGAGACTAAAATTGAAAACTACTAGGAAAATAATGTTTCACGTTTTTTTTGTCTTCTTCAATCAATCTAGACTATAATAAAAGCTCGATACTTCAACGCGAAATTGATTGACTTTTTTTTATCATTTAAAAATAAATTTCACATTGGATAAAGTTATTGTTTAATTAATATTTTTTAAATAGTTAGGACGTTAAAATTAACTAAAGTTTTGACTATTAAATTTTTTATTTATTCGAACTATATAGGAGCTCCTAATATTTAGGAATGTTATGTCACGACCCGGAATTCCCACCCTCGGGACCGTGATGACGCCTAACATTTCACTTGCTACGCTAGCCAACGTTAGAATTGGTTTCTAGCCATTTTAACAAATCCAAATAAATGATACCAAGAAACTGAATAAAACTGAAATAGAGCGAGTAAACCAAAATAACAGCGATGTCTAGATACAATCCCAAAACTGGTATCACAAGTACAGAGTGACTAGAATAATACAAATAATGGTCAGAATGAAAGAGTAACTGTCTGAAATGAAATAAATAGCTAGAATAAGGCAGAATGGGACTTCAGGGCTGCGAATGTCGTGCAACTGTACCTCAAGTCTTTGTCACGCAATCAATCTGAACTACTGACCACTGCTAGGACCAACTCCAAAATATGCACAAGAAGTGCAGAGTGTAGTATTAGAACAACTGATCTCATGTACTTTGTAAGTGCCGAGCCTAACCCGGACAAAGTAGTGACGAGGCTGAGGCGGGTCTCTAATAATAACCTGTACGCATTATAACAATAATAACAATAGGAAAGGAACATAAGAAATAACGGCAAAGCAGTTAATTAATCAAAGAAAACTCAATCCTCGAAATCAGTAAAACCAGAAATACCAGTCCTCAGAATCTCATATGAAAATACTGAAAGTTAACACAATACAACACCGAGTACACCATACACAATCCGTTGCGCCGCGTAACCCGATCCCACCGTACAAACACATTCCTTTCTTATTTCACCATATCAATATCAAGAATAACATGTAAAATCTATTGCGATGCGTAACCCGATCCCGCCATATAATCAAAATCAATATCATAATCCTACCTTATTTCACCATATCACTATCAAAATCACATATAAAATCCATTGTGGCGGGCAACCTGATTCCACCGTACAATATCAAGTCCTCCCTTATTCCACCATATCACAATTGTTACGGCATGCAACCCGATCCATAAATAAAATCAATTAATGTAATTAATTCAACAACTCAAATTACGAAAATCTCTACGATTAAACAATATGAAAGCAAAGCGATAAAGGAATCCCGTACAAAATCAAGGAATGCTACAATTAATACAAAGCAACAAGACAAGCCCAATATATGTAGAAGTAATACAATTAAGGCAAGTAGCAATTGATAATGAAATCATGGAAGAAACAAATATTTCAATACAAGAGTAAATAAATGACAAGTAACAAGTTACGTCATAAAAAGAAAATAAAGCATCTAGCAGTTAAGACATGAAATAAGATAATCAATGAAATATTATGGAATCTCGCAGATGTAGATCTCAGCTAACCGCTCTGAAGAATAGGTAACTGCCACAGGAATGAAATGTGCCGACTTGGTCAACATGTTCACAATGACCTATATCGCGTTGAACGTCTTCTGAGTCAGTGGAGCCCAACAACAAAATTCATAGTAATACGCTCCTACTTCCACTCGGGAATCTCCGGCCTCTAAAGCAAACCACCATGATAACGACAAGGTCGGGAATCCAAACTAGAGTAAGAATTTAAAAAGTAAATGCGGAAGCAATAACAATAAGAAATTGAACAACTAGAACTAAAGGGCAGAAAATAAAGGATAAGGGGAAATTCAAGGAAAGAATTCCAAGAACTTCAAAGAACGCAAGTTCTATAGCCTTGACAAGATCAAAGCAACAACGTCTTGATTTATTGAAGAAATCAAACGCCTTAACTTAAAAGCAAATCAAAACAATAGATTCGGATCTTGACCGCTCTACGAATAACTTGAGACAACAATTAATAACTAGTATTAATCGCCTTCTAAGAATACCACAAAGAAATCAAAGATATCACAATAGAGAAGTAATCTTACTACCTTGAACTATGAACTAGTAAAGGTTGAAAGATAAATCTCAAAGCACAAGTAACAAAGGTTCAAAAGAACTCTCAAGTATGATATACTTAATCAATAATGAAGTGTCTCAATGAATGAGAAGAACTCCTTATTTATAGGAGTACTAAGGCACAAAAAGTCCTTAAAATTAGGTAGGGTGGTTGCTAAGGCATAAAAAGTCATTACAATTAGGTAGGGTGATTGCTAAGGAGTAAGAAAAGTCATTACAATTAGGTGG
>AWOL01S0036910.1:0-32868 GCA_000715115.1 Nicotiana otophora | reverse complement strand
GCTAGATTTCAAGGGCCGAGTTCGGGACTCAATCTTCCTCCTCTTGAACTTCAATTTGGGCCACCAAATAATTGTAAAACTTGTATAATTTATCTCCTTTGGTCTTGAGCTCGTCCTCCACAATTAAAAGCTTCTTTATTTGCACTTGAAGTCTAATGGCCTTATTTTGCAACTCTTTAGCTTGACATATTGTTAAAGGCCATCTTTGAGATTCCAAAGCTTCATCCTTGTCCTTGAATAGAGTTGAGCTTCCTAGGATGCTATCAAACTAGACCTCTGATGCTCGTACTTTACTTGCTGACAATTCAGACATCGAGCTACATATGCTACTATATACTTCTTCATCCTCCTACACCAATAATGCTGACTCAAGTTCTGATACATCTTGGTGGCACCCGGATGAATAGAATACCGGGAACTGTGGGCCTCCTCAAGAATCAACTCATGAAGCCCATTCCCATTGGGAACACAAATACGACCCTACATCCGTAAAACCCCAACATCTGCAATAGTAACTTTCTTGGCACCACTGTGATGTACTGTGTCCTTAAGGACAAGCAAATGGGGGTCATCATACTGACGCTCTCTAATGCGCTCGTACAAGGAAGACTAAGAGGCTGTGCAATCTATAACACAACTGGGCTCTGAAATATCTAACCTCATGAACTGATTGGCCAAAGCCTGAACATCTGATGCAAGCGGCCTCTCACCAACTGGAATATACGCAAGGTTACCCATACTCACAACTTTTCTACTCAAGGCATCGGCCACTATATTGGCCTTCCCGAGATGATACAAAATGGTGATATCATAGTTTTTCAATAGATCCAACCAGATTCCCTGCCTCAAGTTGAGATCCTTCTACCTGAAAAAATACTGTAGACTCTGATGATCTGTGAATATCTCGCACGATACGCCGTAGAGATAATGCCTCCAAATCTTCAGCGCAAGAACAATGGCTGCCAACTCTAAGTCATGAACAGGCTAATTCTTCTCATGAACCTTCAATTATCGCGATGCGTATGCAATCACCCTACCATCCTGCATCAATACTGCACCGAGCCCAATACGAGATGCATCACAATACACCGTGTAGGATCTAGAACCTATGAGCAACACCAACACTGGTGCCGTAGTCAAAGTAGTATTGAGCTTCTGAAAGCTCAACTCACACTCATCCGACCATATGAATGGGGCACCCTTCTGGGTCAATCTAGTCAATGGGGTTTCTATGGATGAAAACCCCTCCACGAACCGGCGATAATAACCCGCCAAACCTAAGAAACTTCGGATCTTTGTAGCTAAAGTAGGTCTAGGCCAGTTCTGAACTGCCTCAATATTCTTAGGATATACCTTTATGCCCTCTACTGATACAATATGCCCTAAAAAGGTGACTGAGTCTAACCAAAACTCACACTTTAAAAACTTGGCATATAACTGACTATCTCTCGGAGTCTAAAGTACGATCCGAAGGTGCTGCTCATGCTTCTCTCGACTGTGGGAGTATATAAAGATATCATCAATGAATACGATCACAAAAGAATCCAAATTGGGCTTGAATACCCAGTACATCAAATCCATAAATGTTGCCGGGGCATTTGTCAACCCAAATGACATCACTAGGAACTCATAATTCCAATACCGAGTCCAAAATATCGTCTTAGGGACTTCCGATGACCTAATCTTTAACTGATGGTAACCAGACCTCAAATTAATCTTCGAAAATACTTTGGCACCCTGAAGTTGATCAAATAAATTATCAATCCTCAGTAACGGATACTTGTTCTTAATAGTGACTTTGTTCAACTGCCGATAGTCTATACACATCCTCATCGGCCCATCTTTCTTCTTCACGAACAACAAGGGCGCACCCTATGGCGAGACACTAGGTCTAATGAATCCCTTATAAAGCAAATCTTGCACCTGCTCCTTCAATTCTTTCAACTCCGGAGGGGCCATACATACGGTAGGATAGAAATGGGCTGGGTGCCCAGAGCCAAATCAATACGGAAGTCAATATCTTTGTCGGGTGGCATCCCCGGTAGATCTATAGGAAATACCTCTGGAAACTCATACACAAGTAGTACCGAATCTATGGAACGAACCTCCACACTCGAATCACGAACATAGGCCAAATAAGCTAGACATCCCTTCTCGACCATATGTCGAGCCTTGACATAAGAAATAACTCTGCTAATAGAATGGCCAGGAGTCCCTCTCCACTCTAATCGAGGAAACCTGGCATAGCTAAGGTCATCGTCTTAGCGTGATAGTCCAATATAGCATGATAAGGTGACAACCAATCCATACCCAAGATAACATCAAAATCTACCATATCAAGAAGTAGGAGATTTATGCTAGTCTTAAGACTCCCAATAGTAATCACACATGAGCGATAGACATGATATAACAATAGAATCTCCCACATGAGTGGATATATACAAAAGAGCACTCAAAGAATCACGAGGCACAACTAGATATGAAGCAAAATAAGATGATTTGTAGGAATAAGTAAAGCCCGGATCAAATAGAACTTAAGCATCTCTATGGAAAATTTGAACAATACCTATGATAGCGGCATCAGATGACACATCCTCAAGCCTAGTTGGGAAAGCATAAAATCTGGGCGGGGCCCCCACCACACTAACCTATGTCTCTAGGACGGCCTCTAACCGGCTGGCCTCCACCTTTAACGTCTTGATCTCCACCTTTGGATGCCTGGTCCCTTCCTCTAGCTGGCTGAGCAGGCGGTGGAGCAACCGGCACCGGAATCTTGACACGAGAACTCTTCTGTGGCATGCCATCCAACAATCTCGGACAGAACCTCCTGATCTGACCAGTACCTCTACACTCAAAAGACACATCCTGCTGTTGTGGCTACCAAAGCTGAAGCTGACTCAAACAGGCCGGATAACCACGGTGATAGCTCTAAATCTAAGGCACACTGATAGGAGTTGATGGTGCACCGTAGGCTGGCTGCCCAGAATGATATACATAAGGACCACAACTCTCTGCAGCAGTGTGAGATACCTGAAGCGCTGACTGAAATGGCCTGGAAGGATGGCCTATACCAAAAGTACCCCTGCCTCCAGATGAGGTATCAGTGAAACTACCAAAATAACGAGGCCTCTTATTAGACATTGGCCCCCTCTCCTGACCACGAACCATCTCGATTTGTCTAGCAATATCTACAGCTCTCTAGAAGGTAATATCATCTCCAATCTCCTTGGCGATCTGTAGCCTGACAGTGAAAGTGAGCCCATCAATGAATCTCCTCTCTCTCTCTCTCTCAGTAGGGAGCAAGATCATGGCATGGCAAGCTAGGTCCACTAATAGAATCTTGAATTGGGTAACAGTCATACTACCTTGCTGAAGATGCTCAAACTGCGTGCGGTAATCCTCTCTCAGAGTGATAGGGATAAACTTCTCTAGAAATAGTTGTGAGAACTGATCCCATGTAAGTGTAGGCGAACCAGCTGGTCTAGTCAACATATAATATCTCCACCATCTCTTGGAAGAACCCATCATCTAAAACACTATAAAAGCAACCCAATTGGTCTTTAACTATACCCATGTTCCGCAGCACCTCGTGGCAGCGGTCTAGATAATTATGTAGGTCTTCAGAAGGTGAACCGCTAAAATGAACAGGAAAGAGCTTAGTAAACTTATCCAACCTCAACAAAGCCTCAGAAGTCATAGCGGGCCTATCACCGGCATGTGCCACAACAATTGGCTGAACCACCCTAACTGATGGGGCTGCTAAAGTCTGATACTGGGGAGCCGCCTGCTCCGGGGTGTGAGTGACGGAAGTCTGTGCTTGTCACGACCCTAAATTTCCCACCGACGGGACCATGATGGCGCCTAACATTTCACTTGTCAGGAAAGCCAACGTTAGAGAATCATTAAACCATTTTCTTATTTCGATTCAGTAAACAACAATAATTAACTCAAATGAAAAATAATATGTGTGGAATATCAAAAACTGTATTAACTACTACCACCCGGATATGGAGTCACAATTCACGAGCATTCTAGAATTTACTACAAGTAATAGTCTAAAAGAAATACAACTGTCTGAATAAAAGAAACAGTAGACAGAAATGTTAGGCGGGGACTTCAAGGTCTGTGGACGCCGACAGATCTACCTTGAGTCTCCGGACAGCGGAGCAATAGCAAAATCTCGATCAACCAGAGCCGATATCAAAATCTGCATAGCAAGTGCAGAGTGCAGTATCAGTACAACCGACTCCATGTACTGGTAAGTGTTTAGCCTAACCTCGACGAAGTAGTGACGAGGCTAAGGCAAGGCACCTACAAATCAACCTATACAATTCAACAGTGTATATACAAATAATAGAAATGAAGAACTAAACAGGAAATGTCGGGAGGGGAACATACTGAGGGGAATACAAGATAAATAACTACAACAGAATGATCACCGGAGAAGTCAATATACCATGAATCAACATAAATAGTGAATACAGTAAGGAAAAATGAACGGCATCACCCTTCGTGCTTTTACTCTCAATCTCACCATAAAATTAATAGAAACGGTACGACATCAACCTTCGTGCTTTTACTCTCATATCATGGCACGACATCACCCTTCGTGCATTAACACTCACAATATGGCACGGCATCACCCTTCGTGCATTAATACTCACAATGTGGCACGACATTACCCTTCGTACACGGCATCACCCTTCGTGCATTAATACTCTCCCTTACCATAATGCAATGCATATATAACAGCAGGGAGACAGAATAACAAGTACACACCATACTTCAATACCTGGTTCCATAATATCATTCTCAACATGAAATAAGAACTCAATTATCACTAGAAAATCCGTAAACATGATAAGAACGATAAATTGAACGATACTAGCATAACACGTATCAATTTGACATAGGAAATGACAATATAAGAAAAACAGAGAAACACGGAAAAATAGGTAAATTTGGCGACGGATAAGTACTCGTCACCTCACATATACGCCGCTCACATGGATTTCACTTAGCAAGAAATCTAAGGTTCCTAAATCCCTCAAGTCAGGGTTAGACACAACACTTACCTCGCTCCGAAGGCCACTTAATTCTCAATCACAACTTTTCCTTTAAAATTCACCTCCAAACCACTCGTATCTATTAAAAATGACTCAATAATATCAAATATTGCTAAAGGAATCAATTATATTGCATAAATTAAATTTCTCAAATTTTCTTCCAAAAAGTCAAAAAAAATCGACCCCGGGCCCGCTTGGTCAAAACTCGAGATTCGGACCAAAAGCCTTTTACCTATTCTCCCCCGAGCCCGAATATGTAATTAATTTTGGAATCCGACTTCAAATTGAGGTCTAAATCCCCAAATTCCCGAAATCTCTAGTTTCTACCCTAACCCCTAATTCTACCATGAAACTCTAGATTTTTAGGTTGAGTTCTAGTAAAAGGAAGTAAAAGATTGAAAGAAACGAGTTAAGGAACACTTACCTATGATTTGGGGAAGAAAATGTCTTTGAAAATCGCCCTAGGCCTCATATCCTTTTGAAAACAAGAAGAAAAATGGATGGAGTCCGAATTAAATGCTTACTGCCCAACGACTTTCGCACCTGCGGTGCTTTGGTCGCACCTGCGCATCCGCATGTGTGGACGGGATATGCGCTTCTGCGGAGAAGGACTGGGCCAACTGGGGCCGCACCTGCGGACAGGGTTCTGCTTCTGCAGTCCCGCTCCTGCGGAAAAAAGTCCACATCTGCGAAAAAACGAAGTCCAGGCCTGGGTCGCATCTGCGGGGCTTTCGCTCGCACCTGCGACCAAAGGCTCGCAGGTGCGGGCACACTAGATTTGGTGCACCAACAGCCTTGTTGAGGTTTGAACTCAACTCGCGCATCGCCCGACTGGCACCCGAGCCCTCGGGGCTCCAAACCAAACATGCACGCAAGTCTAAAAAATCATACGGA
Organism: Nicotiana otophora; assembly: GCA_000715115.1. Classification (NCBI taxonomy): domain Eukaryota; kingdom Viridiplantae; phylum Streptophyta; class Magnoliopsida; order Solanales; family Solanaceae; genus Nicotiana; species Nicotiana otophora. The sequence goes on along the minus strand of AWOL01S0036910.1, from coordinate 26,908 downwards.
CCTGCTCGCGCGATCAAATCGCCAAAATAATACCTAGAACTCTAAATTTAGCACCAAATCAAACGAAATTCTCAACAACACTTTAAAATTTCTATTTCCTCAACTGGATTTCCGAATCACGTCAAATCAACTCCGTTTCTCACCAAATTTCACAGACATGTCTTAAATATCATAATGAACATGTACTGGGCTCCGGAATCAAAATACGGACCCGATACTAACAATGTCAAATATCAATCAATTCTTAAAAATAAATAATTTTCAAACTTTTAATTTTCATCAAAAATTCATAACTCAATCTAGGGACCTACGAATTCGATTCCGGGCATATGCCCGGGTCCCATAATTTGATATGGACCCACCGGGATCGTTAAAGCACGGATCCGGGCCCGTTTACCAAATATGTTGACCGAAGTCAACTAAAATCAACTTTTAAGGTAAAAATTCTTATTTTCATTAGTTTTCAACATAAAAGCTTTCCAGAAACCTGCTCGGACTGTACACGCAAATCGAGGAGGGTAAAAATGAGATTTTTAAGGCTTAAGAGCGCAGATTCGAGTTCTAAAATATAAGATGACCTTTTGGGTCATCACAGTGCTCCTCCCCCATAATTTGGAAGATAAGTGCAGACGTCTCTGTACCGATCTTCCAGACTCTACACTAAGCTTGCTCATGACTCTTGAGACCTAGGAAACTTACTGCTCTAATACCATCTTGTCACAACTCGAAATTCCCACCCTCAGAACCGTGATGGTGCAAGCCAAAATTAGAATTGGTTTCTAGCCATTTTAACAAATCCAATTAAATGATACCAAGAAACTGTATAAAATTAAAATAGAGCGAGTAAACCAAAATAATAGTGATGTCTAGATACAATCGCAGAACTGGTGTCACAAGTACACGAGGAGAGTAGAGTAATACAAATAATAGTCTGAATGAAAGTGTAACTTTCTGAAATGAAATAAATAGCTAGAATAAGGTAGAAGGGGACTTCAGGATTACGAACGCCATGCAGATGTACCTCAAGTCTCCGTCAGGCAATCAGTCCGAGCAATCTACTGATCGCCATTAGAACCGACTTCAAAATCTGCACAAGAAGTGTAGAGTTTAGTATGAATACAACCGACCCCATGTACTCTGTAAGTGCCGAGCCTAACCCCGATGAAGTAGTGACGAGGTTAAGGTAGGTCACTTACAATAACCTGTATGCAGTATAACAATAATAACTTGTATGCAGTATAACAATAATAACAATAGGAAAGGAACACAGGAAATAATGGCAAAGCAGTTAACTAATGAAAGAAAACTCAATCCTCAAAATTAGTAAAACCAAAAATATCAGTCCTCAGAATCTCATATGCAAATACTGAAAATTAACACAATACAACACTGAGAAAAACACACACAATCTATTGTTGTAACGACTCGATCAGTCGTTTCGAGCATTTATACTTCGCTCTGTAGTTTGAGGGCATGTGTAGCTCCGTATGATGTATTATGACTTATGTGAATTATCAGTTTTGGTTTTCAGGTTATTCATAATCGATTTGGAAGAGTGAATTTCATCGTTGGAGCTTTAAGTTGGAAGAGTTGATCAAGTTTGACTTTTTTGAATTTGACCCGGAGTAGAGTTTTGATAGTTCTGTTAAGTCCGGATGGTGATTTGTGACTTGAGTGTATGCCCAGATTTGCATTTGGATGTTCCTAGAAGGATTCAGCACTAACTGGCGAAAGTTAAAAATTTAAAGGTTTGGAAAGTTCATAAGTTTGACCGAGAGTTGACATTTTGGATATCGGGTTTGGATTGTGATTTCGGAAATTTGAATAGCTTCATTATGTTATTTAAGACTTGTGTGTAAAATTTGAGTTCATTACGAGTTGATTTGTTATGTTTCGGTGCGAGCTTTGGAAGTTAAAAGTTCATTTAAGTTTGATTTAAGGTGCGATTCGTCATTTCGATATTGTTATGTGTGATTTGAGGCATCTAGTAGGTCTATATTATATTATGGGACTTGTTGTTATATTCATACGGGATCTCGAGGGGCTCGGGTGAGTTTTGGACGAAGTTCAGATCATTTTAGAAATGTTGGCTAAGGCTGTTTGGTAGAGGTTCTGGTGTGACCGCACCTACGAAGCTTTAGGCGCAGGTGCGGAGCTGCAAAAGTGAAAGAAGACTGGGATTCGAGCCTTCGTAGGTGCGTAATTTGAGTCGCATCTGCGACTTCATAGAAGCGGGGAAAATGGGCATAGAAGTGTGAGGCAGTGCGGGTGAAGCTGGTTCGCACCTGCGATTGCGTAGGAGCGGAATTTTTCCGTAGGTGCGAGGGGGTCAGCTGGGTAGTGGACTACTCAAATGCGAGGTTCCAGTCGCAAATGTGACATCGCAGAAGCGGCTAGTGGGATCGCATGTGCGAGCAGACCTAGGCAGAAGTTTTTGGTTTTTGGTAATTGGATTATGAATTTTAAATAGAAATTGGGGGTTTTAGCCTAAAGTTTCATAGAGTGAGTTTTTGAGTTTTGAATATCGATTCAGAGTCGAATAAGGGTGAAACTAGTATGGTTGGACTTGTAATTGAGTGGATTGTCGGATTGTATAAGTTTCATCGAGTTTTGAGGCGCGGGCCCGGTTTAGACCTTTGGTTGATTTTGGGATTTTGGTTAAAGATTCGACATTTATCGATTGGGTTTGTTTCATTTGGCATTATTTGATGTATTTGAGTTGCTTTTGGCTAGTTGCAAGCCGTTCAGAGGTCGGTATATGCGGGATGGCATTTTGGAGCATCGCTTGGCTTGCTCGGCATTGGATTTGGCTTGTTCGAGGTAAGTAACACTTCTAAGCTTGGTGCTGGTGGTATGGAACCCCGAATTACATGCTAAGTGATTGATGTTGAGGTGACGAGCATGCTAGGTGACGGGCGTGTGGGCGTGTACTGTAGTAACTGTGATGTAGTCGATACCATGGAATTGTGTAGCTACCTTATCTGAATATTTTTACTATACTCTATGTGTTAGAGCACTTAAGCTGTAATTTAAGCTAGAAATCATGTTTAGGCTATATGCTGGCTCTACTGGGACCCACAATGGTCGTTCCTTGCTGTTGAGTTATTTGTTTAATTGCACTTATGTACTCAGTCGTATTCATCATTACATATCATATCTCAGTCTCTGTTATTGTATATTGCCGCATCTCATATCATTGACATGAGCTGCATAGCATGAGTGTTGTGAGACCCGAGAGACTGTAGAGATTGATAACTGAGTGAGGTCAAGGGCCTAATTATGAAGATATTGATACTATAACACGTGAGTTGTCCATGCAGCACGTGAGTTGTCTGTGCAGATCCAGATATGTATACTATAGCACATAAGTTGTCCGTGTAACGCGTGAGTTGTCCGTGCATATCCAGATATTGATATTATAGAACGTGAGTTGTCCGTGCAGCACATGAGTTGTCTGTACGGATTATAGCGCTTGGGTTGAAGGAGCTCCTCCGGAGTCTACGCACCCCAGTGATCTCAGTTGATAGGATTTATTATATTTGGGATGGATCTACATTGTACAGTACTAAGTGACTGTTTGTGCTGAGTATTGAGCATGATGAGTGAGAATACGATATAGTGAGATCGAGTACTCTGAGAGTGTGAGTACATGAGTTCATCATTGAGATGCATTGAATTTGACATACGTACTTGAGATACACGCATAGAGATGTATTTCCTCATGCTACCTGGGTTTGGTGACATTCATGATTTCACTTGTATATTGAATTGTAGGCATATAGATGTAATTTTCGCATGCTATCTTAAAATGAAACATCTTATTTATTGTTGAAAGGGTTTTGGGAAAAATCACAGTTTTGAAACTTATTCATATATTTTTGAGATTTTTTGCGAAAGATCTGGGATCTACTGTTATACTTGAAAAACATGCCCATTTTCTGTAACTGTGAACCAACTGAATTGTTTTTTTGTACCATCTTGATCATATTGTTATGAGTTGTTGCTGGTTATTGGAGTTGTACCTTTACCCTTGTCCCAGCTCGTTGCTACTTTCAACATAAAGTTAGGTTTGTTACTTATTTAGTACATAAGATCGGTTGTACTCATATTACACTTCTACACCTTGCGTGCATATGTTGAATGATGATATAGCTGCGTACGGCGGGAGCTAGATCTGAAGATGTACATGCGTTCCAGTCATAGCTGCCTCTTGATCATGGTAACTTTAGTATTTCAGATCTGTTCATGTATATTTCAAACATATGGTGTATTTAATTTTAAACTAGCTTTGTAAACTCTATATCTTAGAAGCTCATGATTTGTACTGCCAGTCCTTGGGAAATTCTTTGTATATAAGCAGTTTTATTATCACTTCTTCTCTTAATAAATCTCATTGAATTGGTTAGTTGTTAACTGGCTTACCTAGCGGGTTGGGTTAGGTGTCATCACGACTAGTTAGATTTTGTGTCGTGACAAGGTGGTATCAGAGCTCTAGGTTCATAGGTTCTACAAGTCATGAGCAAGTGTGTAGTAGAGTCTTGCGGATCGGTATGATGACGTCCATACCTGTCTTCGAGAGGCTACAGGATATTTAGGATAAACTTCCCATCTTTCTTTCCTTATCGTGCGAAATTGATTCATCTTAAAGTGTAACTCTTTGAATTCTCTCCACGTATTCGTATGCGCATATGAGCGCTCAATATCAACTGTGCATCGATGGCTTGTGATTCCATGGATGAGGTGTGAGATGTGATTTTTGTGTGCTGATGATGGGCCAGTGTGGAGGACTTGAGGCTGGGTTATGACTGTAGCTTGAGTACGGGAATTTTGGTTGTGTGAGCACGTGCTTTTAGACTTATATGTCCAGTAGCGTCCCTATGACTAAAATTTGTGACTCGATGAGTGGTTGGATGGCTATATGATGAGTATGATATGACTGCGGGATGTGTTCAGATGGTTTGAATGTGATGAAAAGGGTTGCTTGAGATGTAAAAAAGATTATTGGGTGCTAGATTGCTGTCTTGATATGACGTATAGTCTCGAGTGGAGTGTGTTGAAAGATTTTTCATGTTGTTTAATTGTGGAACGAAGTATATTTTCATGTCTTGTGGTGAGTTCCGACTCAGGAAGATTAAGTGATGGCGTAGTAATCACGGCTGCGAAAGGGTATAACAAGATGCCAATTTGAGGCTAAACAGGTGGGTTATCTTCTGCGGAGTAATCTACGGAGGTGTCATCCTTATAATGTTGTGTGGAGAGCTTCCTTTCTACCAACGAAGTATATTTGTTGAAATTTGAATTTGAATTTGGTTGAGAAAATTAACATGATCGTCACATGGATGTATGCGAGCTTAGTAGATTATTTGAGGTGCTATATGGTTTGTGTATATGAGCTTATGAAGGATTTAGTTGAATCTCCATGCGGTATTATGGCAGTAATAGAGTGTGTGTATAGTGAGTTATCAGATGTTCTGTTCTATGGCATTGTGCTAAGTGGGGGAGTCCACTATCGACGCTTTGATTGCATGGTTATGTGTTGCGTCGGTTTCGATTGAGGTATACTGTTAATCAGATATGACTTGCAGAGGCTGACTTCGAGGATGACTCAAGTAAGAGAATTTCTGAATACGGATTATATTACACTTTCTGGGTATATGACAATCATGAAAATGATTGAGTTGTTATGTGTGAAGGATGTAGTATGCATGGAGTATGAATTTGATCGGTTGTGTTAAGGCAAGGTTACTTCCTTGGGTATTGTTGTGCTAACGGGGCACATGTCGTTTGGCCCGTTTGGGCGACACAATTGAGATTTGAGCAGAATAGATGACTCTCGAGAAAGTTTTAGTAGATTCAAGAATTTTATGTAGCAATTGTGAATTTTTCCGGATTAGCATATGGCTAGGATACGATATTTACATTGGATGGTGTCGAGACTCGCGGTATTTCTATGTCATTATGGATTTTACATTTAGGTATTAGGAAGGTGGAGGAAAACAGCTTTAGATTCATAGAAGGTCTCTTCAAAATGGGTATCTTGGTTGCGTGTTAATGGGATTCAAGGAGTCTCGATGGTCTCTACCACGGTTTGAGATGGATATTTCCTACCGGCGTGAGGAGCATGTTGCATATCGTGATTTTCTCTTGGATGACATCAAATGGAAGGTTCCTGGCTAATTGAGTATGTAGTTTGCTTGTGACTCAGGGTTGATTATGAGATTCTCGTACTTTTCATATTCATGATAGATGCGGTATGTTGTGTGGGATTAAGATTTGCATGTGCAAGGTCACGGTTTAGTTTTGAAAGGAAGGGCATGGATTCCTAGACAACATGGGTAGTTTCAGATATTTAGATGAATGTTATAACTACTTGGTAATTCATGAGAAGGATGCACATTTCAGAAGGCGCATTGTGTGCTAACTTACAGATGCTTTATTAGTATTGTGGTACTAGCCCGGTTGCTTAACTGCTGATATTCAGATTTTTGCTATGTGACTCGGGAGAATTATAGAAGTATTACTCATGGGATGATCATGGATGAAATATGTGTTAGACATTCGGGTGATGGAGTTGGGATCAGAAATGGTGATTCGTGTGTTTTATGGATTTGGAGACCAGGAGTTCTCAGAAGCAAATTGTTTCGTGGTTGTGGACGGTGAAGATGTGGCCAAAGCTAGTCAGATGATAGTATATGTTATGGTTAGGTCATTGTGGACTTTCGGAGGATTATTTATCTATCTGTGGATGACCAAAGTTGATTTGGGGCCCATTGGTAGGCACAACGAGGATGTGTATTCTATATCGGGTCGAATTGGTCGACTTCGTACTGCTATTATTGGGGGTCGTGCCATTCGATTAGAGTGGAGCTTATTCGTGCTCTGATTTGATCTATGTGTTACTCATCTACTCTATGAGGGGTTATTATTTGTTGGTTATAAGCACACATGGTGCGGTTCTGTTTGGGTCTTATAGCGAGACTTGAGCGAGACGGTTATTGGGCTTAAGGAGCCCCTCCGTAGTCTGCACACCCCAGTGAGCGCGGTTGCTAGCAGTAATTATGTTTGGGCTGGATCTGCCCTGTATAGTACTGAGTGACTGAGTGTGCTGAGTATTGAGCATGATGAGTGAGAATACAAGACAGTGAGATTGAGTACTCCGAGTGTGTGAGTACATGAGTTCATCATTGAGATACATTGCATTTGACATGTGTACTTGAGATACAGGCATAGAGATGCATTTCCTCATGTTACCCGGTTTTGGTGACATTCATGATTTCACATGTATATTGACATCTAGGCATATAGATATATTTTCCTCATGCTATCTGAAAATGAAACATCTTATTTATAGTTGAAAGGTTTTTGGGAAAAATCACAGTTTTCAAACTTATTCATATATTTATGAGGTTTTCAGTGAAAGATCTGGGATCTACTGTTATACTTGAAAAACATGCCTCTTTTTCGTAACTGTGAACCAACTGAATTATATCTTTTTGTACTATCTTTATCATATTGTTATGAACTGTTTCTGGTTATTGGAGTTGTACCTTAACCTTTATCCCAACTCGTCACTACTTTCAACCTAAGGTTAGGTTTGTTACTTATTGAGTACATGGGGTCAGTTGTACTCATACTACACTTCTGTATCTTGCGTGCAGATGTTGGATGTTGATGTAGCTGCGTATGTCTGGAGCTCGATCTGAAAATGTACCTGTATTACAGTCATAGCTGCCTCTTGATCGTGGTAGCTTTAGTATTTCAGATCTGTTCATGTATATTTCAAACATATGGTGTATTTTATTTTAAACCAACTTTGTAAACTCTACATCTTAGAAGCTCATGATTTGTACTACCAGTCCTTGAAAAATTCTTTGTATAAAAGCAGTTGTATTATCACTTCTTCTCTTAATAAATCTCATTGAATTGGTTAGTTGTTAACTGGATTACATAGCGGATTGGGTTAGGTACCATCACGACTAGTTGGATTTTGGGTCGTGACAGTTGCACAGCGCAACCCAATCCCACCGTACAAATATTTCCTTTCTTATTTCACCATATCAATATCAAGAATAACATGTAAAATCCATTGCGACGCGCAACCCGATCCCACCATATAATGAGAATCAATATCATAATCCTCCCTTATTTCACCATATCACTATCAAAATCACATATAAAATCTGTTGCGACGTGCAACCTGATCCCACCGTACAATATCAAATCCTCCCTTATTCCACCATATCACAACCGTTGCGGCGTGCAACCCGATCCATAAATAAAATTAATTAATGTAATCAATTCAACTCAATTCACAAAAATCTCTACGAATAAAGAATATGAAAGCAAGGCGATGAAGGAACCTCGTATAAAATCAACGAATGCTACAATTAATACAAAGCAACAAGACAAGCCCAATATATGACAGTTAAAGTGTACAAGTAAGACATTAAGGCAAGTGGCAATTGCTCATGGAATCATGGAAGAAATAAACATTTCAATACAAGAGTAAATAAATGACAAGTAACAAGTTACGGCATAGAAAACAAATAAAACATGTAGCAGTTAAAACATGGAATAAGATAATTAATGAAATACGGAAAAGCATGGAAACAATTATTTTGACGGCGTATAAACACTCGTCACCTCACATATACGCCGTTAAACATACAATTCACATAACATATAGTTCAAGGGTTTCTAATTCCCTCAAATTAAGGTTAGACCCAATGTTTACCTTGCTCCGCAATCAAATCAAAGCTCAATCGGGGCCTTTCCTCTAAAATTCACCTCCAAACCAATCGAATCTAACAAAAATCGACTTAATATCAACAAAAAATGCTAGGAAAATCAATTACGATACATAAAGAACGGATCTTTACACTTTTTCCAAAGAGTCAGCAAAAGTCAACCCCGAGCCCGCTTGGTCAAAACCTGAGATTCAAACCAAAACTTAATTACCCATTAACCCCGAGCCCTATTATGCAATTAGTTTTGAAATCCGACCTCAATTTGAGATCTAAATATTAATTTTTACAAAACCTCTCAATTCTACCCAAATTCCTAATTTTCTACCATAAAAGAGCATAGATGAAGGTTAGAAATCAATGGGTGTTGATGGAAATAGAAGCAAATGAGTTAATGTATACTAACCTACGAAGTGGGATGAAATATCTCTTCAAAATCGCCTCTAGGCCGAGCTCTAATATGAAGATAGGGAAAAGTTGGTGAAATCCCGATTTTTAGAAGTTTTAAAGTCTGGGCGTCAGGTGTTCTTCATGTTCGTGAAGAGCATGGCCAAAAGGCCATTGCGATCGCGTTCACGAAGGCTTAGCCCCCTTTGCCTTCGCACTCGTAAGTCTGGGCTCGCGTTCGTACAGAGTGACCTGCCCAGCTCCCCCAGAACCCCACAAACCTTCGTGTTCGCGTGTGGGTGGTCGCGTTCACAAAGGGTAAACCCCCTAATACTTCGCGTTCGCGACCTGTTCCCTGCGATCGCAGAGGGTAAAAGCACACCAAACATCAGCACACTCAAAACTAGCATTAGCCTAAGTCCAAAAATCATTTTGTAGTCTATCTGAAACTCACCCGAGCCCCCGGGCTCTAAACCAAATATGCACATAAGTGTAATAACATCATACGAACTTGCTCGCGTGATCAAAATATCAAAATAATACCTAGAACTACGAATCAGATATCAAAAAGAATGATATTTTCAAAGAAACTCAAGAACGTGAAATTCTTAAACGGGACGTCCGAATCACGTCAAATCAACTCCGTTTTGAATCACATTTTGCAGAAAAGTCATAAATAATGAGATGAACCTATACCAAGTTCCGGAACCAAAATCCAAATCCGGTAGCAAGAAAGTCAACCTACGGTCAAACTTAGAAATTCTTTAAACCTTTAAATTGCTAGTTTTCAATAAATTACGTTAAATCAAGTTAGGGACTTTCGAATTCGATTTCAGGCATACGCCCAAGTCCCAAATCATGATACGAACCCACGGGAATGTCAAAATACTGATTCGGGTCTATTTACATAAAAATATTGACCTTAGTCAACTCAATTCATTTTTAAGGCTAAGTTTTATATTTTTACTCCCTCAGTTTCAATTTATGTGAACCTATTTTCTTTTTAATCTGTGCCTAAAAGAATGATCACTTTTCTTATTTGGAAATAATTTACCTTTATGCAATGAGTTATAGCCACACAAAATATATGTGCATCATTTTACACCAAAAGTTCAAAGTCTTCTCTCTTTTCTTAAACTCCGTGCCCAGTCAAATGGGTTCACATAAATTGAAATGGAGGGAGTATCGCTTTTTCACATAAAACTTTTCCGGAAAGAGACATGAACTGCACACGTAAATCAAAAAAGGCTAAAAGGAGCTATTCAAGGTCTCGGAACACAAAAATAAAGGTTAAAACTCAAAGTGACCTTTCGGGTCATCACATGCCATCCCACTAACATTACTTATATAAGTCGAGTAAGTCCATTTTTCATAATTTTAGGAATTGTTATTTCACCCAGAACAATAATATTCTAGGTGACATTAGAAGTGTTCCACTTTAAGATACCAAGAGACGAAAACTTAAAGTAAATGGTAAAAAGTCATACTCAGGAGCTCACGATTATTTTTAGATTACTAATTTAAAGATTTAAGGTTGATAATGTTAGAAATGTTAGTTATTTCAAGCTATTCTTTTTAAAAACATATTAATAAGATATTTTTTAAAAGTGTTGTCATAGAGTTTCGTAGTTTCTTATAGTGTCGATATGTGGCTACTAATATTACCCATCATTGTTGAGCTAAAGGAAGTAACAACGTTTATTAACATGTATAATTCCTTTATCATGATAATGATCGAATCTACATAGAAAAGATGACGTGAGAACCTAAATCTATCCCTAACGAAAGTCTAAATATTAATATTCATCTTGCTTTTTTCTTTCAGATGTTTGGAGTTTTTGTAATTTTTATTTAATAATTCAGACACTTTTGTGAATAATATCTATATAATTTTTATAAAATTTATATTCATTTATATGAGATACACGCACAACGGGCGTACTCTAAAACTAGTTATATTAAAAGCACGAAGGCCCTTAGCAAAATATCGTTCGCCTTTTTTAACCTTTAAAAGTAGATTTCACACTAGACACAATAGTCATTTAATTATTTTTTTTAATATTTAGGAATTCAAACTTGTCTTAATTTTATGTATTAATTTCTACCTTATTTAAACTATATAATATACCATATGTGTAAAATATCCCACATTTTTAGTTTGAGAAGCTTAAAGAAAATTTTGCAAATTTACATTATGACTTCCAAGGCACGTAGGACATGTGCCTTGAAAATCTCGTTTTTAGGTTTCGAGCATCCTTTTAGACGTGGGAGTCCTTTTTATTGTTTAATAAAATTGTTATAATTCTAGAACTTTTAAAACAGATAGGACATGTTTATTCTCATTAAATAAAATAATAGAAAAAATTGGAAATTAAAGTCCACGAAAATCCCTTTGTTTATCCAATTTAGTGGGTCTTTTCACCAAAAGAAAATTATAAAGATTAAAAAAAACAAATAATACAAAGAGGAAAAAAAGAAAAATAGAAAAGACAGATTAAAAATGGGTTGTTTCATAAGCAAACGAGCTTACAAAAGAGAAGAAGAAAAGACGGATTAAAAATAGGCTGTTTCATAAGCAAACAAATTTACAAAAGAGCACTGAAAATTAACATCAGGAAAATTTCGAATACATTCTAGAAGTCTGTCTTTTTTTTTTCCAAGTAATAAAGCTTTACCAATTAATTTATTGCAAATTCAAAGTTTTGAATGCTATGTTTAGGAGTCTTTGTTTATTTAATCAAATGTGAAAGTTTTGAACAAGTTTTAGCATTCTCATAAAATAAGTAAAATGTGAATAAAGAATTATTAATTGTTAGTAAACTATCAATTATTTAATAACGGGGCGAGAACAACGAGTTATGTACCTTATTGACGCAGCGGAAACCGTTGAACTCACCACCAAAAGAATTGCCCCAAATCAACCTTTGAATCACTAGGAAACAAAGTTAATCTTTCACCAATTAGATGCCCTAATTAGTGTGTATTTTTCTTCAAGAAAGGATTAGTTAGAGAGAAAATTCCAACGCTTGAAAGTTTTGTGTTTTCTCCTTAACATAAATAGGCAGAGTAATAGCAGTTAAGGAAGATAATCCACCACTCCCTTTTTGCATGTTCACTTTAGTGTGATTTTATGATTTAGTGGTAACTTTCCTTAACCTCTCTCATTTATCTCTCCTAACCGGGTCGGGTCAACCCACATGGAGCGATCTACGACCCATAATCTAACATCTCCCACTTCGCTCATAGTGGGCTAGACCGATGTCTTTGACACACAGTTCATACTGGCAAATAGTTGGTGCGACCTGCGAGCACAAAGAGCTGTAACATTCCAAAACCAATTAAAGGTTGTACTAAAGCTTTATGTAGAAATCCAATCACATACAGAAATGATTCACTACTAGCATGAGGATCTTATTACTCGCAATACCCCAGACATCATTCGCTACTCTTATAGCTTGTTCTCCGATCCCTCATCCTAGAAAGGAGGTGAACTCGAGTTCATGAATAACTTTGTATTCATAATTACATTTGATACCCTCATGGTAAGTGTAATGGTCGGCCTACGAAAACAAGTTAAATTACCAAAATAAATTTCTTTTTAGTTGTCTTCCCTTTCTACTCGAATCTTTCCATTCCAAATCAACTGTTTTCCTAGACATGCACTGCATTGCCGAATCACTCATGGCTATTAGTGACATGCTAAAGTAGCAATACTTATTGGCACTTCAAGAGATAGTAAAAGGTCAAAGGGTATTTCAATAAAAGTTAATATAACTTCTTTGGGATCTCACACAATGAAGAAGCAGGGATTCATTCTTCCATTATCCCATAGTCGATAGCACACGTTGTATCAAACACATGTTACAGTGTTCTCACCTTATATTGGCGCATGTATTTTATTATTTTAATCATTCAACACCGTACAGATCATGGTGTAGACACCTCCAAATGTCTAACCCGAGTTTCTCACTTTAATAATCCTCAAATCCAACTTTTTGGAGAAACTCGTATCTGGCTTACAAAACAAGTCATAATCGAATATTAAAATACGTAAGCCTGACTAGTTATCAAGACGACCTTAATAAGTAAATATAACCTCGCATTATCCAGGGTTCTATAAGGTCTCATCTCTTCACGATTCTTAACGTAAGAGGCGATTGCTCGTGTGAGAGAGCCCATCTCGCGACTTGTTCGACACACTCTTTATCAACGAAACATCATCAAGTGCATATGAGATATAAGCATAAATTCAAGAGTCAAATATCGATGAGCATATTATAATAATCAACTCATTTTACAATACATAAATATATATTTATATCCTTCGCAAACCTAGAGCCATTACATGTTTCTCAAACAGATCTCTCCACTTGTACCATCTCTTTCACAAAGTTATACTTAATGTCAATGTATTTGGTCTTGTTGTGATACTTAGGATCTTTTGTGTATGCAATAGCCGCTTGACTATCACAATATAGAGTCATGGGACCCTGAGGGTTCTTTGTAATATCCAAATACTCAAAGAATCTCTTCAACCAAACAACTTCTTGTACTGCAGACGCACAAGCCACGAACTCAGCTTTCATCATTGAAAGGGATGTACACGTTTGTTTCTTACTTTTCCATGATATAGCACCACCATAAGAAGGAATAACTTGATGTTAATTTTCTATCATTCTGGTCACCAGCCCAATCAACATCTGTATATCCTCTCAGGTATAAATCATTTCCACTATAACATAGTGAATAATCAGTAGTTCCCTTCAAGTATCTGAAAATTCTCTTCACAACTTTGCAATGATATCTTCCAGGATTGGATTGATACCTGCTAACCAGAACTATGACATAACAAATGTCTGGGCGAGTACACATCATAGCGTACATCAAGCTCCCGACAACACTTGAATACGGAACTCGAGACATATCTTCCTTTTCATTTTAAGTCTTAGGATGCATTTCAAGGCTTAAAGTTTCACCTCTTGCTATAGCAGTATCCATGGATTTGCAACTATTCATGCGAAAATGCTCCAAAATTATCTTTATATGAGTTTCTTGATATAGACTCAATAACTTTTTGGAACAGTCTATTTGGATCTTAACTCCAAGGATATAGTATGCCTCACCCCTATCTTTCATGTCAAATGACTTTGAAAGCCATTACTTGATAGTTTTCAAATATTCCAAATTATTTTCGGCCAATAAAATATCATCCACGTAAATAAAAAGAATTACAAACATTCCATTGGACTTCTTCACATAAATGCAATGGTCTTCACTGATCATGGTGAAATCATACGAGATCACCTCCTTGTGAAACCTCAAATACCATTGCCTTGGAGATTGCCTCAGTCCACAACTAGATCTTTTCAATTTATAAACGTTCTTTTCTTGGCCTTTAATGAAGAAGCCAACATGTTATTCCATGTAGATTTCTTCGTTTAGTTCTCCATTAATAAAAGCTTTCTTCACGTCCATTTGATGTAATTCCAAATCTAAATATGCAACAATAGCCAAAAGTAAGTGAATTGAGGTAAATTTCACAACATGTGAAAATGTTTCCTCATAATCTATTCCAGCTTCTTGAGTAAAGTCTTTTTTCACCAATCGTGCCTTGTATCTTTCTATTGACCCATCCGCTTTGCGTTTAACTTTAAGAACCCATTTGTTCCCAATGTCTCTTTGTCCAAGCGGAAGGTCAACTAGATCCTAGACTTTATTGGTTTTCTTGGACTCCAATTCTTCTTTCATTGCGTTCATCCACTCATCTTTTCCAGGGTTCGATAAAGCCTCAGTCACTGACTTTTGCTCATCCATTTCTATGGGAGCCACCCCGAAAACGTAATCTTCAATCTCATAAGTATATTTGGGTATATTTTTCCCGGTACTCTTTCGTATTTGAAATTCAGATTCATCAGAAGGATTTTGGGATTGAGAACCCCCACTCCCACTCGGATCAAGAACAAGATCCTGATCAATTTGATTATCAATTGTGTTAGAAGACACTTGCTGACTTTCTGAGTTCAACATTTCATAAAGAGGCTCTCCATTCCTTACCTCGCCCTTCTTTGGAAAATCATTTTCCAAAAATGTGACATCTCGTGATTCAATCTAAATAACAATTCCACCCTATAATTCACCCCTGAACAAGTACCCTTTAGAGTGTTCTAACGAGCGCAAAATACACACTTAAATATGCTCGCTAGTCGAATATAGTATAGAAATAATATTGTATCCACAGGGATTGGATTTAAACAGTGTTTTCGTAGCTTCTAGTTTAATTTGTATCGAAGATAATCGACACTTAGAATTATGTGATTAAAACTAAAATTAACTAAAAGTCTAAACTATTGACTAATGACAATCGCAGCAATGAGTAAGGAAGATATCAATGGGAGAAAATAGGGGTTGATTGGATAGGTGAAAGATACTTGTCTGAGGTTTAACTCTAGCTAATTCAGTCCTACGGTTCAAGTGAGTCTCTTGAATTTACTCAATTATTATTTCAAACGTTCAGTAGAAACTCCTCTCTCGATTAAGTCTCAATCTCACAATATGAACCAATTTCTGATCGGTGAAGATATGCAAGAATTCGTAGTGGATTCGTTTTTAGGAGAACCTCTTTCGATTATCATCCTAACTTGGTTTAAACAATAATTCAACTAGTCTCTTTTGATTACCAAGAGGTATCAATGAATTCAACCAACAAGATAATGCAAAAATATCACAAGTTATGCCTCTTTCGATTATATGAACATGTGAAAATAGATACAACAATTAAAACACCCAAAATGATACAATACATACAAACTAGAGTTAATAATCCACAAACAGATATCAATACACCAAATCCATCAATACCTAAAGAGAACTACTCCATATATATGGAGTAATTCATCACAAATAAGTTTAAGTTAAAGGAAAGCATAAATGATCCAAACGCTTGTCTTGAGTGAGGATTGAATGATGAAATCTTTGTGCTCTTGCTTCTCCCACTTCTTCTTAGCCTCCTTAGGTCTTAGATGTGTCAAAAGTCCCAAAAATATCGTTTTTCCATGTATATATACCAAGTAGCGTCGGTCCCAAACGAACACACCTTTTCCTACACGCAATAGGACTCTTTTCGAAATAGGACGTGTGCGGCTGCGCCCCTGGGAATGTGCTCGCGCATATGGCCGTGCACTTTGGGAGGTACTCTGCTTCACATGCGCGCCCAGTGGGTGCTCGCGCACCTGGGTGGCGTCCTGCTCGATTCTCCTTTTCTTTCGTTAAGTGTATGATTGTCTGTTGATCCTCGAACACGATCTCAACTTAATCCTTGAGCTTTTACTCAGACTTCAAAGCTCCAGAATAACTTGAATTCATTCCATAACATCTACATAGCTCAGGATCACCCCTACAAGGCATAAAACACATAATTAATGCAAAACACTAGCGATTGAAAGCTCAACGCAATTAAAGTGCAGTAAATTAGAGTGCGATAAGCAACTAAAATATGTAATTATAGCCTACCATCAACACCCCACACTTAAACCATTGCTCGTCCTCGAGCAATCAAACTACACTTTATATAGACATGACCTCATTACACAACTCTCATAATTTATCATACCAAGAATATTTAAAATAGATTAAGCACAATAGTGTAACATCCTAGCCTCAACATTTGACTCAAAAGTACCACGCATTATTTATAACTCACTCACTTACCCTAACCTAGAGGTCAATAACATTACCTTTCCTTTATGAATCAAGTTCTCTCACACAACAATAGAGAGTAGTTCCACACACCATAGAAATTAAGAACACTTAGGAACTCAAGATAGAAAAAATTCGCTCACTCTTAGAAACAACATTCATATGCCACAAAAGATGAACCGTAGGCTTGCTCGTAGTGTAATAATCTACTAATTGAGCTCATTCAGTCAAGGATCAAGTATGACTTTATTTTGGTTGTAATGTAAGCTGCAAGACGGGTAGGATACGTTTAGATATAAGAGTGACTACACCTCCCGAAGTACTTTAATACATACATCTCATTCTTAAAACCCCACAATTATGTCAAACCAATACTCCACTATCACATTAATTTACATTAACTCCCAACTTCTTTAAGTACAAATACATCAAGAGTTACCACTTATCAATGAATAATTTTAACAACAATACACTATGTATTTTTTTCTCTTTCAAGTGGCTCTTAAGTTTTCAAAACAGTGCACCTTTCTCCATTTTTCATTAGCTCCACTCAAAAACCAATTCAATCACCCCACACTTCAACTTTTACAAAGTTCATACAATTTCAAGTGCTCACGAGAGGTTAATGGTTCAAATAGATGGTTAATTCAAACAAATGGGTAAGGCTTGTAATGTGGTTGCCAAAGAAACATGATTACAGGCTCAATGAGGTTAACTACGATACATAATAATTAGGTGGGTAAAAGCATATAACTGGTTCAACAAAGAGATGCCCATATAACTTCCAAGACTGAATAAAACTACTATTTCGCTTTGCAAACACACAGGGTAAGTTCTAGACATCAAATGCAATGCATAGAATGACACAAATCTCATACACACATGGCACATAACTCACTCCGGATTAGACTATCAAGACACTACAGTCAAAGTAGTTAAGCAAAGTAAAGATCATACAACTTAAGGTACTTATACAAGAGTCAAAAACTGAGCCTAAGCATCACAACTAAAGCGCTCACTATTCTCAAGGCATAACCAAGTCAAGAGATATTGGCTTTCAATTCAAACCACATCACAATGTCTCCTACTATTAAAAAAAAATAAAACTAACTATACTCGATTCAAACAAAACCCTTGGAAAAGAACCGGGACACAAAGAAAAATGAAGGGGGAATTAGTACACTACCTAATAAAAGAAAATCGTTTGTCTTTTTCTTTCGACTTTAAGCCATCAAAAAACCCATCGAATGATATCCATTGTCGGGATACATCGAAAATTTTAAATTTTTTATGGTTTTCTAATTTCTTTCTCTCAAACTACTACAACTAATCAAAATAAACTAACCAAATTAATATACATACAACATACATACAAATATATCCCCCACCCCACGCTTTAAGTTGTAGCATGTCCCCATAACACAATTAAAAAGCATAAGGTAGAGAAACTTTCCTAAATCTCTAGTCGAGGTCTGAGTCAAAGTCGAGATCCATTCTTCGTGCCCGAACTAGTGCACACATCCATGCAGACAGCTTCTTCTCAGACTTCTTGGGGTACACCCCACACTTGTCTTTGTCAATCACTGGGACCTTCTCTTTCGAGCCTTTCATTCTCCACTCTACACTTGCAGCTGGATTCTCCTTTCTCACCCCCATCTCCACATTCATCTCAAAAGTCACCGTCTCCTCACCCACTCTAAGCATGAGCTTTCTATTATGTATGTCCCGTCGCTAAGAATGGTCTTTCTAAGATAAAGGGGACCTCTTTGTTCTCCTCCATCCTCACCACAATGAAATCTACAGGAAATACAAACTTATCTACCCGAACTAAGACATCTTTCACTATCCCCTCAGGTATTATAGTTGTTTCATCTTCCAGCTGTAAAGATATTGGCGCAGACCTTATCTTTCCAAGATCATTCTCCAGCTTCTCGTAAATAGACAAAGGCATTAAATTAATTAAGGCACCAGAATCACATAAAGATATATCAAAATTAAGAGTGCCTAACGAGCAAGGTATAGTAAAACTCCCTGGATCTCCATACTTTTGTGGGAGTTTGTTTTTCAAGATTACGCTGCAATGCTCTGTGAGCTTGACCACTGAGGTCTCTTCTATCTTCCTCTTCTTTGTAAGGATCTCCTTCAAGAATTTGGCATAAGCTGGCATTTGTGAGAGAACTTCTGTGAATGGCAAGTTTACATTAACCTGCCTCAGCATCTCTAAAGATTTCTCAAACTACTTTTCCAGATTTTCTCTATACAACCTTTGGGGAAAAGGTAGAGCAGGCATGTGCTCGCTCTCATTCCGATCTTCCTTTCTTAATGTGTCCTCCTTCTTCTTTTTGTCAGCCCCCTTCTTGCCTTTTGTCCTCTTATCACCTTCAATTTTTAGCTTCTCCTCACTTTCTTTTTTAGGTACCACCTCTTTTTGGACTGGAGTGGGATCTTTCAGCACTTGCCCGCTTCTCAAGGTCACAACATTCAATGTTTCTTTGGGATTTCTCTTGGTGTCAGCTGGTAGAGTACCTGGGATTCTCTCAGACAATACTGTTGCAATTTGTCCCACTTTCTTCTCCAAGTTTCGCAAACCAGTGCCAAGTTTTTTGATAGCTAAGCCATGAACATATAATCTCTCATATATCTTGACAATGAAGGACTTCATTAGATCTTCTAGCCCAGGCTGAGTGGAATGTTGAGGCGGGAATTGCTGCCTCGGCTGATTCGCAAAACCAAGAGCTCCTTGTCCTTTAAATCTGGGATTGTTTTGTTGCCATGCGCTTGTAGTACCCCCAGGTGAACTCCATGAAAAACCGGGGTGCTTCTGACCCATTACATTGAAGTTATAATTCCCAACAACATTAACATCCTCGATTGAGGCTTGACACTCATGAGTAAGGTGACCTCTTCCACATATATCACACGTTGCATGGGTATCATTATGTATCGAGGCTAAGGCCAGCTTCCTTATTTCCTTGGCCATGACATCAAGCTATACCTGCACAGATGTGTTAGCGCCAACTTGGTGAACACCAATTGATCTTCTTCTTTCAGCAATTTTAGAGGGCCACTAATTTGCTTCCTCAGATAACTCATCTAGAATTGTGATTATCTCCTCTGGAGTCTTTTTCATCAACGGTTCTCCAGCTACATTGCTCAATGTTCTGCGAGCGGCAGGTGTTAATCCATCCCAAAAGTTTTGGAGTTGCATCCAGAGTTCAATTCCGCTATGTTAACAGTTTCGAACCATCTCCTTAAACCTCTCCCAAGCTTCAAACACAGTTTCAGTCTCGTTCTGGTAGAAGTTATGGATTTCTCTTCTAAAGTTGCCCGTCTTAGCTGATGAGAAATATTTGTCAAGAATTTTCTAGTCATATCATCCCATGTTCTAATCGATCCATCAGTAAAGCTTCGACACCAGTGCTTTGCATCGTCTTTGAGTGTGAAGCGGAATGCCCTTAAGTAAACTGCATCTTGTGACATACCGTTGTATTGAAAGGTGTTCATAATCTCTTCGAAGTCCATTAGATGATTGTTTGGGTCTTCGTTCATCTTTCCTCTAAAGACAGCTGTTTTGAAGGGTTTGAAGCAACCCCTACTTTAACTCAAAATTGTTAGCTGCAACTGGAAGTGGTCTCACACTTGATAAGCCTTGGTTGTAGACCGGTCTAGCATAATCAGCCAATGGCCGCCCAGCACCGGGAGCTATATTTTTGAATTGGTCTGCAACCAAAGGTAGATTCTGAGCAATTCTCTGAGCCCTCTCCTCTTCATAGACAAGTTGTGCATTTCGAAGAGCTGTCTCCCCAGCATCTCGTGCAGCTTTTTCTCTTTGTTGGGATGCCTCTCTTGCAGCCAAATCAACATTATCATCATCTCCCACCATAACTTCCTTGGTTGAGGATTGCCCAACCTTCTCTGTATTCTCGGGGAGATTTCTTTCCTTCCTCAACAATCGTAGTTGTTTCTCGATTTCTGGTTCGTATAAGGGCACTTCCTTCCCAGAGGATCGAGTCATGCACCAATCTAACCTGTAGCCTGCACACAATCAAGTAACACCAAACGTAAAAAGAGAAAAATAAAATAAAAAGAATAAATTCCTAAATTAGCACCACAAACTATTTCAAACACTATTAATTGCAGTCCCCGGCAATAACGCCAAATTTGACGAGCGCAAAACACACACTTAAATATGCTCTCTAGTCGAATATAATATAGAAAATATATCATATCCACATGGATTGGATTTAAATAGTATTTTCGTGGCTTATAGTTTAATTGCTATCCAAGATGATCGACACTTTGAATTATGTGATTAAAACTAAAATTAACTAAAAGTCTAAATTATTGACTAATGGCAATCGCAGCAATGAGTAAGGAAGATATCAATGGGAGAAAATAGGGGTTGATTGGATAGGTGCAAGATACTTGTCTGGGGTTTAACCCTAGCTAATTCACTCCTACGGTTCAAGTGAGTCTCTCTAATTCACTCAATTATTACTTCAAACGTTCAGTAGAAACTCCTCTCTCGATTAAATCTCAACCTCACAATATGAACCAATTTATGCTCGGTGAAGATATGGAAGAATTCGTAGTGGATTGGTCTTTAGGAGAACCTCTTTCTATTATCCTCCTAACTAGGTCTAAACAATAATTCAACTATCCTCTTTTGATTATCAAGAAGAATCAATGACTTCAACCAATAAGATAATGCAAAAACATCACAAGTTATGCATATTTTGATTACATGAACATGTGAAAATAGATGCAACAATTAAAACACCCAAAACTATTCAATACATACAAACTAGAGTTAATAATCCACAAACAAATATCAATACACCAAATCCATCAATCCCTAAAGAGAACTACATCATAGATTTGGAGTAATTCATCACAAATAAGTTTAAGTTAAAGGAAAGCATAAACGATCCAAACTCTTGTCTTGAGTGATGATTGAATGATGAAATCTCTGTGCTCTTGCTTCTCCCACTTTTTCTTAGCCTCCTTAGGTCTTAGATGTGTAAAAAGTCCCAAAAATACCGTTTTCTCATGTATATATACCAAGTAGGGTCGGGCCCAAACGAACGCACCCTTTCCTACGCGAAATAGGACTCTTTCCAGAATAGGACGTGTGCGGCCGCGCACCTGGGAGTGTGCTCGCGCATATGGCCACACACTTTGGAAGGTATTCTTCCTCACATGCGCGCCCAATGCTCACTCGCGCACCTTGATGACGTCCTGCTCGATTCTTTGTTTCTTTCGTTAAGTGGATGATTGTCCATGGATCCCCGAACACGATCCCAACTTAATCCTTGAGCTTTTACTCAGACTTCAAAGCTACAGAATAGCTTGAATTCATTCCATAACATCTATATAGCTCAGGATCACTCCTACAAGTCATAAAACACATAATTAATGCAAAGCACTAACGATTGAAAGCTCAACCCAATTAAAGTGCAGTAAATTAGAATGCGATAAGCAACTAAAACACGCAATTATAACCTACCATCATATTCTGAATATCTTATGAAGATACATTTCTTGCCTTTTGGACATAATTTTCCAAACTTGCTAAAAGAATCTTTTACATACGTAGCACAACCCCAAGGTTGTAAATTATTCAAGTTTGGTTTATGACCACTCCATAGTTCATAAGGGGTGGAAGAAACTGATTTAGAAGGAACTTTGTTCAATATGTAGGCTGCAGTCAATAATGCATCTCCCCAAAAGGAGATAAGTAAATTTGCTTGTGCCATCATGGACCTTATCATATCCAACAGTGTTTTATTCCTTCTTTCTGCTATACCATTTTATTGAGGTGTGTAAGGAATAGTTAACTGTCTGGTGATGCCCTTTTCATTACACAATTCTTCAAACTGATTTGATAGATATTCACGCCCTCTATCGGTTCTTAAGGTCTTAGTCCTTTTATCAAATTGATTCTCAATTTCATTTAATATTTCTTAAAGCATTTTAGTGCTTCAGATTTATGAGAAAACAAATAGACATAACCAAAGCGCGTGAAATCGTCAATAAATATAAAGAAATATAAAGCACCAGACCTAGCCCTCACGTTCATTGGACCACAAATATTAGAATGGATTAATTGCAATGAAAAATCAGCTTTCTTAGCCTTTCCAAATGGTTTACGTGTAATCTTTCCGGCAAGATAATTTTCACAAGTCGGCATTTCAATTTTAGAGAAAGAACCTAAATGTCCTTCCTTAGCCAATCTATTCATTCGATCCTGCCCTATGTGACCTAATCTTGCATGCCATGTAATAACATCAACACCATTATTACTAGAATTATATGCCATAATACAACGATCAACATAATAGTTATATGTAGCATGATTACAATCTAACACAATAAAACCATTATAACGATGTCCAAAACCATAAAAAATATTGTCTTGAGTAATTCTAAGACCATTGCGACTAAAGTTCAAATTGAAATCTAAATCTAGAAGAACAGACATAGAGACTAAGTTTTCTCGAATCTCTGGAACATATAGGATGTCATGCAATATCAATGATCGGCCACCACGCATGTCCATTCTGCAAGTGTCTATCCCTTTGACTTCAAATTTTGCATTATTTCCTACATAAACATGCTTTGATCCAGGTGGAACTCGTTGAAACTCTATAAATGCTTTTCTATCACGGCTCACATGGTCGGTGGCCCCTGAGTCTACAGTCCATACATGATAAGATTCAGTTATTAAAATAGTGCTAGAAACATATATAATACTAAGAGATGCGTTTTGAAATGCTACATTTTTTGACTTAGTGCACTCACGAGCAAAATGCCCTGGAACTTGGAAATTATAGCACTTCATCTTACTCTTGTCTTTCTTCTTGTAGAACCGTTTTCCTTTCTTGGAATTTGGCTTGTTTCTTTTCTTGGAGGATCCTTCTCCGGTCTCCTTACCCTTTCCGTCATTTTTCTAGTTTCTCTTATGCTTGAAGCTTNATCTTGCTCTTGTCTTTCTTCTTGTAGAACCGTTTTCCTTTCTTGGAATTTGGCTTGTTTCTTTTCTTGGAGGATCCTTCTCCGGTCTCCTTACCCTTTCCGTCATTTTTCTAGTTTCTCTTATGCTTGAAGCTTGATCTCTTTGTACCACTTGTTTCTGCCACAAAGGCATTAGGTACAGCTTTAGCAGTACCAAGCTGCTCATCTTCAAGCTCCACATGACGAGCAATATCAACAAAAATTTTGATGTTATCATTGTGGGTCAGGTTAACCTTCAGATGTTCCCAATTGTTGGCAATGACCGAATCACTGCATGAACCTACTGCTCATCAGAGAGAACATGACCAGCACTTTTGAGTCGAGCAATCATGTTTGACTTTACCCTTAGATGTTGCTTGACACTGTGATCATGACGTGTTTTTGCACATGTCAAACTTGATTGTGAGCCGTCGAAGACGAGTTACAGTTGTACCCCCATATGCCCCTCTTAAATGTGCCCACATGGCTTGAGCAGTAGGATATTGCTCACATTCATGGATGAGATCATCAGCAACTGAACTTACAATAATTTCACGTGCAGTGAAATCTTTCTTTATAAGTTTCCAGATCCCTCCTATGTTGGGTAGTGTTACCCTTCTCTGGGTGACTCATAACATTGTTAATACTTTCAAGAGTATCTTGCTCTTCGAGTACATACCATATTTTACGACTCCAGATGTCGTAATTTTCACCATTTAGTTTGTCACCCTTGTTCAAGTCAGCAATGATACTTTTCGATGCCATGTCTGTTATTAGAGACAATATTACAAGTTTAACTCATCAATATATACTTCAGTCAATTTATGCATATGATTACACACTCAAGTAAATTAATTATAATAGTGACTTTACATTTAGTATATAATCGAAAGGTCACTACGTTTTCATTTATCATATATATCTAAATATTTTAATTAATATTAAAATCACTCCTTAGTGTGTACTTCATTTCAAGTCTCAATCCCATTATAAAATAAAATAATAAATAATATATGTAACTGGTGAGACAAACAACATAATTTAAATTTTATTAAGATAAAACTCATAATAATAATTTACATGTTTGCTAGGACATACATGTACCAATCGAACACTAACTCTTGCACATATACGCTAAAAGGTGTACTAGGCCAAATATCATGATATATCTCAGTTAAAATTTTATCCCAAGGCTCTCGAAGAGAGTCCGCTAAAATAGCTAATGCTTCCCAATCAGTAATTTCTAACTAATTAGCCAATTATGCTCTTTTTAATCTAAAATGGCGTACATGTTTAGGAATGGAAACATCAGGGCCCATTTTAAATTCCTTAAACTCTGTAAATTTCTTTTCTCCTTCCCTTCGTTCACCCCTCTGATCCCCTAACTAATTTTGCCTCGCCCTTGGGATATTCCTGATGACTTCAGGCTCCGAGTCTGAATCCTTATAGAAATAAGTCCTCCGACGACGTATCCTTCTACGTTGTCCCCTTTTTCGAATTCGTGAACTCCTACTTGGAGTAATTCGAGCTTGTCCCTGTTCAGCTATGTATGAAATAGGACCAAAGAAACGATAAGAATGGCTACAACCATTTTAATGTAACAACATATATCACAATTACTCGTAGAAGGATATCAATACGAGGGATTAGTACTAAACTAATTTTCAACATTATGAAATAGTGAGCTGAAATTTAGACCAAATCTCTATACATTATTACAGATCAAGTAGGAAAAACAGAAAGCACGCAGGCCGAGGAAACCAGTAAAATCACATATAATTCTTCTTAATAGTCTATGCTTTGTAACTATTCAATTTTCTAACGTATAACTATCCAATAAATGAATACATAACACTGCACATACCCCATTATGTGCACAAAAATTGACAAGTGTCCAATTTAATCAAAAGAAGAAATTCGGCCTTCTATCCTTGCAATTTGGGATTAATCAATAAATATCCATCTAGTATAAAGTTCTTTATCTCTATAATGTATGACCACTTTTGCATTTCTTAAGACAAAGTAGTAGTATGACTTTTGAACATGATAATGCAACGATGCAGTAAGTACACAAAATTATTTTGATGACCATTATTTGTAACTCATATATATAGTGTCATTCAATGGATATAAAGAAACAAAAATCTTTTAATCAATCACCATGCCATCATCATGTCATCACTACAAAAATAACTCTAAAAGTCATTAAAATAGGCAAACATAATTCTATCAGTTTTGGTTCAACAGTTGCCTTCTTTGAAATAGAACTTAGTCTTTTGAGTTTTAAGAAATCTGTTCATGGTCCTTTCCTAACGTTTGATCCATAAAAAAAAATTACCAAATCCCTTATACCACTTTTTTAACTTTTTTTTTTCAAAAGAAAACTGAATGTTTAGAAGGCCACAATTTTATCTTCTTTCTGGAATCTAACACCAAGATCATAACAATCAAATTCTCTTTGACACGTGGGAGGAAACAACTGATTGTTAATTGTGGTTAAAGTGGAAAGATTAAATTAGGTAGAACTAAGGACCTGCTATCATAGCTTTAGCAGAAACACAAAAACAAAAGACCTTTCCGTCATGGACAGTTATAACAAATTACTTCATTCAACTATGTATTCAAACCAGAATACACCATACATTGCTCTGATACCATTGTTATTTAATAACGGGACGAGAACAACGAGTTGTGTACCTTATTGACGCAGCGAAAACCGTTGAACTCACCACAAAAAGAATTGTCCCAAATCAACCTTTGAATCACTAGAAAACAACGTTAATCTTTCACCACTTAGATGCCCTAACTTGTGTGTATTTTTCTTATAGAAAGGATTAGTCAGAGAGAAAATTCCAACACTCGAAAGTTATATGTTTTCTCCTTAATTTAAATAGGCAGAGTAATAGCGCTTAATGATGATAACCCACCACTCCCTTTTTGCACGTTCACTTTACTGGAAGTTTGTGATTTAGTGATAACTTCCCTTAATCTCTCTTATTTATCTCTCATAACCGAATCGGGTCAGCCCGCATGGAGCGGCCCACGACCCATAATCCAACACTATCATACATACTAAACTAACATAAATG